>JAMZAV010003388.1:0-67584 GCA_024449915.1 Sweltsa coloradensis
GCCTTTTTGATTTTCTCCCGATTGTTAAACATTGGGTGGAAGATCTGTTGTTTAATGTTTTCATGTAGCTTTTCGGTATGATGCCTTTACCGATATCACTTGGGGTTTTTGTATTTCCCTTTTTTCTGTTTCCACATCTTCTTGATCTCATTGCATTCACTAATTTTTGTCATTTTTTTCTTCCATGTAGTCTCGCGTTATGGCACATTGGGCCAACTAAATAGGGTGTTTTTGTTCTTCTTGTAATTTATATTATACGGTCGTTGTGATTATTTTGGTCTGTTTTAATGTGGGTCGTAAAAATTTTAAAGTCTTGCTATCTAGTACTTTCTCCGGTTTGTATTTGTGTGGTGTGTGTATGTTTTGAAACGCCCCCCAGTGTCTCGCTGCTGAGCCCCGACTATGTTAAGGGCCACTTTAGCTGGTTCCAAGCCGACTTTGCGACTTCCCCCTCGGATCGCCGATTTTGGGCCGCTAGGTGTTCACATCGATGAGCGCTTTTCGGTTTTAAACTAATTTTTTGTATTCAAACTTTTTAAAGGGTACAAAGTGCATAAACAAAAAAAACTCGCAAAATGCCACCAAGTAGCTCATTTTTCGTTTTCGTGATATTTACATATTTAGGCTTGTATGTTGAATTCCCCGACTTTCCGGGCGGGGAAAAATAGGAATCTTTCTATTTTTGACGCGTCGGAAGGGGGAGGGCACGTCCGGTCCCCGTCCCCTTTTTGGGGTCGATAGCTCACTTCCCTCGTCGAAAACTCGCGAACGGGGTTTGTGAACCCACCATTGGCCTACAAGCATCTGGGGCGGGGGGGGGTGATAGAAGTAAGGCGGAAGTGAGTTTAAATTTTATGGCGACGAGAGCAGGAATAAAATACGGTTTAAATACAGATACGAGTTTAATCGCACCCCATATACCCCTTTTCATAGTACATACATTGGGGACAAGGAAAAAAACGAACTTTCAGCGAAAACAAACTGAGTTTAGAAGGCCATCAGGGGATGGGTTTACCCCGGGAGGGGGAAATCAGTCGGCGTTTGGGGACTAGGTAAAGTCCGTTTTTTTTTCTTATGGGGGCAACAGGTATTAAAGCATGTGGGGAAAACGTAATTTGCTTCCCCCACATGGCGGGACCTGCAGTCGGTTTATTTAGGGAAATTTACAAATACGGAAAACACCTTTGAAGAGCATTAAAAAACTGACAAACATTTAAAACCCAAAAAAGAAACAACTTTTGGAGACACGTGTTCCGACACCCAAGCCTGAAGAAAACAAACCAAATCGAAAAAATTCGCGGAAAAGACTACGAAATCTAGCAAAAACGTGTGGGGGACAGCAAACAGCAAATAAACACATCTGTGGCTTATCATCGCACATGAAAAACCGAACTAAGAAGAAAATTTCCAAAGTAATCAAAATGGAAAAGATTAAACCCCTAGAAAAAACTCTCACAATGGCCGACTTAAAAGGGGAAAGTGAGAGCAGGAAAAACAAATCGAAAAAAACAAACTGAACCTCAGGCCTAGCCCTAGAAGTAAACTTTGTGAAACAAGATAATAAAATGGGCGCGGAACGTCGGCCTAGGAATAATCGCACCATCTCACCTAGGAAAGGGAAATGGCCAAAACCCAAAACCTTCAAAACCAACCAATCACAAAAACCGGGGCCCCTAGAACAACCACTCACACCCAAAACACAGGAGCAAAATGCTACAGGTGTGACAATAAAGGACATTATGGAAGAGAATAAAATGTACTCGTGGAGTGCATGCTCAAATCCGGAAGAACCTTTTTTACGAGTTGTAAAACAAAAAAATCAAGTGCGTTCCCCCTCAACACACCAAACCGGGAAAACTTGAAAAAAACCCAAGACTCAACCCACGTCTGCATTTGCGCTCTATCTCAATTCACGAACTCACATGACAAAGTAACGTGTGAATCAAAAAATACCGATAGCATTTGTAATCGATTAGGGCAACAGTGAACAAATTAGCACCATGAATGGAACCAACAAAAACCTCAGAAAAACTAAAACCGAGGACCACCAACTTTTATGCTATGGTCGCTAAAACCGCTCAATCCAGGGCCAATTCAATGCAGAAATCATCTTTGGGAAACAACGATCATTCACTTTTGCCGATTCCAGGAAACAATGTGCCCTCCTGGGCAAAAACTGCCAAGATCCCGGAGTACTAGGGACAGGACGGAAATCACAGGTAATCCTACAATTCATGCGCGAAAACTGAAAACTATTGGCAAAGCATGAAAAGTGTTTCCGGGGTTTGGAAAGTTTAAAAAAACTTCCAACTTAACCTACATGTCGAGAAAAAATAGCACCATTGCAAAACCCAAACCGGAAATTCCATTTCACCTGCGCAAAGGGGGTTAAGATGAATTACGCAACTCCGCTTTGACATAATAAGCCTGTCACGGGCCACAACGGGTCTCACCACGGGTAGCCCATACCAAAAAAGGACAGGGATGAGAATATGTCTAGATTGCGGAAAAGCTAATAAAGCTGTACTTAGGAAGAGGTATGTTACCCCTAAAATTGACGATGTGTTAGCGGAACTCACCGACCCAAAATGATATCAAGCGTTTTAAACCCAGAGGCTATATAAAATAAATTAAACGGGCATCTAGAAAAAAAAAACTTTCAGCACACAAAAGGGTTATTCGTAAAAAAGGGTTAAAATTTTGGGCATCTATCTCCGCTGAAGTGTCCCAACACACCTTCAACAAATATGGCACATTGCACAGGAGTAAGAATTTTTCAGATGACATAATTGTATATGGAAAAGATAAAGTAAACAAAAATAAAAACCTTGACAAAGTTCTCCAACATTTGAAGGGGCGGACCACAGAAAAACAGAAGAAAGTGCAATTGGCATGACAACCAAACCCTTTCCCTGGGACACAACTATCGCAAGTGGAAAAATCCAGAAAACAAGAAGATCGAAGCCATAAATAAAAGGGGGGCGCCGAAGGGAGCCCCTGAACTCAGGAGCTTCCTGGGTTTTATGCCCTTTCTGTGCCAAGTTCTAAAAAACATGGCAGCTATCACAGCCCCAAATAGAGCCCGATAAAGAAAAAACCCAGTAGGGAAAGGGGAAAGTGAGCACAACAAGCTTTTGAAGCAAAAAAAAGGAAATATAAAGAAAAAAATCTAGCCTTTTCGACAAAAAAAAACAACCAACTCTAGTGATGCAATCCTTAGGGACTCGGAGCTGTATTGAAAAAAAAAGGGAAAAAACGACCGTAAAAACCCAAATAAGTTTTTGCAAGCGGGCCCACAAAAGTAAAGGGAGGTATCCCAAACAACAGAGGGACTACCAAATGTGGCTTGTGAACACTACCATCTGTACCGTACGCGACGACTTAAAAATAGAAAAAACCCAAAAAACCCTTAGAGATTCTGTGGAAAAAAATTAAACCAACTGCACGTATTGAACGGTGGTGCTGCGATTACAACAGTACGACTACAAGATTGCTACAACCGGGCATTCAAAAATCGCAGACCCATTACTCCTCATAAACACTGAGAAAAGAAGCACAAAAAATCGGAAGCAACCAGAAAGAAATGTCGCAGAAGAAACTTAAATTTTCGTCACAGAATCATAAATCCCAAGAACTGACCAAAGAAAAAACCCAAACAGAAACAGAAAAGAAAAAACCTACGCTTTCTGAAGTGCATCAGGAAAACAACGGAAAACTGCCCCCCCCATACCAGCAGGAAAAACACCCCCCAAAATTTCAAAACAACATGGGGTTCAAAAAGAGAATTACAATCCCAAAAACACTGCAAGAAAAACTCTCTCACTGGCACATCAGGGACATCAAGAACGTCAGACAAAAAAAGGCTACTGACAAAGTATGGTGGCCTGGCATGGACACTGAAAAAACCATTCATAAAAAGCTGCACCCCATCCCACAGTTCCCTACCAGAGCCCGAACCAAAAAACTCGACGGAATTCCCGGGGTCCTTGGCAAAAGCGGGAAATAGATCTGTGGGGACCTTTTCCCAACAGGAGAATGTTGGGGGTGTGTTAAGATTTATATCATCATTAGATTCAGATTTATAAAATTTTAATTTTAAATTTTCCCCCGGCACTGCTCTGTCCCACGGATTTCCGGAAATTTTAAAAGCTCACTTCCCGGTTATTTTCTCTACTCAACTGGGGTCGTCTTGGTCATATCCTAAAAAATCAGACCCAAAAGGAAAAATCCTAATTTTTAAAAGGTTTATGGTCCAGGAACGTTTTCTCTGAATTTAATTGTTGATTGAGACGAAAATGCCCCGTGTGTTTGTGTTAAAAAAACTTTTTACACAAAAAACGCGATGCACATGGGAGTTAGGTCGCTCCCAAACCACCCAAGAGGAAGTCGAAAATGGGTCGGTTCAAAGTGCCTACGGTAATACCCCAACCGCTGTGAACTCTCTTCCGCCCTTTGCAAAATTTAAGGGGCAAGGAACTGGGTTGATTGGAAATATCTCTAGAGCTCCATTGGGAGGGGGGTCATGAAAAAACATTTCACTTGACCATGTCTTCTCAATTAACCCTCAGCGTCAAAGGCATGGAAAAGGGGCACGAGAAAATCCTGATTTTTGATAAAACCCCAAAGTCTCCTGCGCATGTAAGACAACTGAAACCGGAAAAAGGCTGGAAAATCTGTGCCAGTGTTTGGTCGGGTTTCCGGAAGTTTGCTCTCCTGGTCAGTTAATGGACTTAGACTATTTTTTTTCATTTTTAAATGCATAGTTTTTGGCTTTCACGGATGTATTTAAAAATTGCGATCCCCCGGGGAAATTTTTTGTGAGGAAACCGGGGCGTCCTAATGTGCCAACCTGAAAAAATGATATAAATGGCCGCCAAATAAAACGAGCGAATTCAAGAAAAAAAGATCTAAAAAAAGGTACGTAACGAGAAATTAACGAGGGGGTCAAAGAAACTGCGGAACTGACGCATCACGTAGGGCGAGCAGGGTAGTGGGGCCAACTACCCAGACTTCCAACGGTTCGTCGTCTAGAGGCAGCGCAAAAGCGACCACGAGAGGCAAAAAGCAAAAAAACAAAACCCAAATGGAAACCCTCGAAACAACCGCCTTTTTGTCAAAAATTTTCAAAAAAGCTGGACAAAAAAGACCAACCTGCTGGGACAGAAAGACGAAAAAAACCAATAAAAAATGCTGGTAATAGCAAAGCAAAAATGGGAATGCTGGAATAGTAAAAGCAATAATGGTAGGCCCAATGTTTGGGCAAAGTGTAATCAGGCAAAATCAGGCCCATCAAATGGGTACTCAAATTAGCTGCATGCGCTCGGTTTTCTGATAAAAGTAAGCCCTTATAGGAGGTTTTGATTAGGATGAATCCATGGGAAAAGAAAAGATTTTTGGGAGACTATAGAGACAAAACTAAACATTGAAAGGCTGTGACAAACACTGCCACGAAGGGAAGGCAAAAATTGAGGTTAGGGGACAAATGCCCGACGGTGTTAGGGCCCCAGTTCCAAACTGAAAAGCAAAATTTCATCGTAGGAAGGATATTAACGGATATTCCCTTTTTGACAGTGCAAAAGGGGGTGTATAACCAGAAGCATTCAGTAGAGGTAAACCCCCCGCTTGAAGGTAAGCTCCAAAAACACTATAAAGGGGCAAGGAAATAAACCTCCAAAACATGAAGGCTACAAGCTCTAAATATAAGGGGGGGAAAAATTTGCCACAAGGAAGGTAAACCCAAAAAAGTACAGGGTGGTCTAGTAAGTGGGGTTAAGTCCAATAGCCGAGGGAAACATTTTTGTGGTATTTTGTGTAGGGGAAAACCACTAGAGCTCCTTTTCCAAGAAAGGGGCAAAAAGCCACAGAATATTTCTTAATTCAAACCCGATGTCTTGAAATCACAGATGGTTGCATGGAAGGGTACAGGGACTTTGCACTTTTCTGATGATAAGCTGATTCCCCCTGTAATTGCCTTTTAAAATCAAAAAAAGAAGTCTTAGATAAGTTCAAACAATACAAAAAAATGGTAGAAAATCCTTGGGGGAAAACTTAAAAAAATCCGCTCAGATAAAGGTAAAGAATATTGCCAAAAGATTTTGACGAATATCTGAAGAAAACGTGGATTTTTCGCAACTGTCTGTTGCTATAGTCCAGGCAAAAGGAGTGGCAGAAAGGACAAACAGGGCACCTTAAAAAAACTAGGGGGACTGTTAAAAGAATCGGTTTGGGAAACAAATTTTGGGAAAGCACTAAAAAAAAGCTGTGTATCTAAAAAATCTATCCCCAACTGTAGCATAAAAAGATTGGTACCGTTGAGGCATGGGCGGGGACTAAGCCGAAAGTAGAACCTTGAAAATTTTGGATGTTTCATATTTCATTTAAAAAAAGAAAAATAAAAACTTAAAGATAGGGGTGAGAAATATTTTTTTTAGGCTATGATGAGGAAAAAAGGGATATATTTTGGTTGACCCCCAAAATCCAAAAGCTATTTTGAAAGTAGAAAAAAGCGTTATCTTTAATGAGAAAGTTTTCCTTCTTGAAAGAGGTAACAAACACGAAAAAAACGTAGAAATCACAAAAATTGGGCCCCCGAGATAAGATAAAAATGCAGGCGGCAAATGTTAATGGAAAGTAGTAGTTACAAAGAGAGCATACGTCATGACAAAGAAAATAGATCAGTGGAATTAATGTTTAAAATGATGCGGGTACTAATGTTCAAAAGGGAGGGAATCAGGGGGGGATGAAAACAAAGGAAGAAAATTTAAAGGGTTAAACCAAAAAAAAAGGAATTTGGTGATGAATTTGTCCAAATTTTTGGGAGGAAAACCCATTTAATAGCCAGAACTAAAATCTAGCTTTGCAAGTAAAGAAAATTCTTTGGGGGGAAGCATGAAGCAGAAAATTTCATCATTAAAGAAAAATAATGTTTGGCACTAGTGGATGGCCCGCCAACAAAAATGTTTTGAAAAGTAAAGGGGGTTAAGGTTTAAAAAAAGGGGCAGAGGGAAATGTAGATAATATAAGGCACGACTTGTTGCAAAAGGGTTTTCCCCGAATTGGTTTTGATTTCTATAAAAAATTCTCTCCCGAGGGGAGAGCAGAAATTTTTCGATATTGTTATCTCTTGCAAATTGTTTAAATCTGAACATGTCACACATTTACATCTGTACACTTTTTCCATGGGAACTGGGGGAGGAAGTTTTTTTGGAACAGCCTGGGGTTTCAGGAAGGAAAAAGGTATGTAAAATTTCTAGGGCAATCTATGGGCTTAAACGGCCTCAAGGGCCGGGAAAATAAAAATTCTAATTTTCCTTTTGATCTGGTTACACCAGACTAAAAATGCCATTTTTTACATTTAAAAATAAAGGAAGGCTTTTACAATATTGTCTGTATTCATGTTGATGATATTTTTGAAAGTAAATATAAAAATGAAAAAAAGAATTTGAAAAAAGGGGGTTAACAGATAATTTTGAATGCAGAGATCTTTGGGGAGTTTATTTTTTAGGGGTAATCTTCAAAGGACAGAAATCTGGAAAAAATTAAGTTAAGTCAGGAACATTGTAAACAAAATTTTATCCAGGTTTTAAATAGAGAACCTTGTACATTCAAGACTCCTATGGGGGGTGGTGTAGACCCTTTTGAGAAAAGAGGGTGTAAACCCGATTAACTTATCAAAAATTTTTTTGGTTCATTAAAGTATTAAATATTTGGACCAGCCCACATTATCAAACGTAAAATATTTAAATCTTCAATAAAATTTTTATGGACAAGAGCACTGGGACTGTGCTGTTTGAGTGTTTTCGTTATGTGAAGGGGACAAAAACCAAAGGCATTAATTTTTTAAACCCCAAAAGATAATTTTGTTAAAAAATTGATTGTTCTGGATGCCCATTGGGCAAGGGCAAAGTGCAGAAAAAATCATATTCAGGGTACTTTTTCTATTAGGGGGTGGCCCCCTTTCATGGGGGGTCCAAGAAACAGCATTTGTTTTTCAATATCGGCCGGGCGGAATATGTTTTACTATCCAAACTTTGAATGAGGCAGTTTACCTAAGAAAAAACTAATCATGCAGCTTTTATCAAATTTTGGGTTTTTGGTTTTCAAATAAATTGTGACAAACAATCTGCTATATTTTTGCAAAAAAAATTTCATTTCAAAACAAAAATAAGCAAAAATTTACTTTCTTGTCATGTTATTAAGATCTAGTTCATAAGAAATTTATCATGTGAAACACTGCGATCAGACTAATGATGCAGATATCCTTACAAAACCTTTGGCAGGACCTAGTTTTTTTGCAGTTCACCTATTAATGAAGTCGAAAATTTTATATCAAGGGGGGTGTTAGATTTGATATTCATCTATTCAATTTCTGAGTTTAGTATAATTTTAAGTATTTTAATTTTTCCCGCACTGCTCGTACCCCGTGATTTTTCCCTGTAATTTAATAAAGCTCACTTCCGGTTATTTTCTCTACTCAACTGTGGTCGTCATTCGTGTCATATCCTACAATAATCACGATCCAAGGAACAATCCTAATATTTAATAGGGTGATAGTAGACTATTACTCTCGCTGGGTGGAAGTCAAAACTTTCAAAACAACTCCAACTAGCCAGACAATAATTCACTGGTTGGAAGAAATATTCACAACGTTCGGAATACCTTGTGTATTGCTCAGCGATAACGGGCCTCAATTCACATCGAAAGAATACAAGTCATTCCTAGAAGGGATGGGAACAAAATGTCATCATGTGACTCCGTATTGGCCTCAAGCAAACGGTCAAGTGGAGCGAGCGAACAAAACATTACTTAAAATGTTTAGAACAACTCAAGCAGAAGGAAAAAACTGGAAGACAGAATTGCCGTACCTGCTACTAACATATCGCACAACAAAACATGGCACAACAGGACTCTCGCCAGCCGAAGTCATGTTTGGGCGAGAAATCCGTGGAACAATACCATCAGCAACAGAAACCAAGACCAGAAGAACGCAGATGGACAGAGAAATCAGAACGAAAGACGCGCAACAAAAAGCAAAAGGAAAACAAAATGCAGACAGAAACAGAAACGCTACAGAAAGACACTTGCAACCGGGGGACACCGTAATTATCACACAGCACAAAGCAAACAAACTTGCCACAAAATTTGCAAAAGACATATACAAAATACAGGAAGTTGTCGCTGCTCACAGGTTCTAGGTCCTAACTTACCGTCCCACGGTGGATCATCAATAATCGCGGATAGGCCTTCTAACCTTGACTTGAACCTACTGTTTACAAACGTGCTATTCTTATCTCGGGGTTTTTGCATACGTTCATAACGGGTGTTGAAACAAGAAGTAGATTTTATAGTTAACGCGAAACCTATGCGTTCTACGCACGGGACGGGAAAATCTAGCCCTAGCAAAACAAACACAGAAACATGTACAGTGGCGGGTCGATGACAACAACATACAACTTCTGCCCTCGTGGGTCAAGAAGAGGTACCTGAACCTGGCACGCTAGTGTAGACGTTCCGGATCCAGGGGCTGCACACGTCCGGTGGTTGCTCGACGTTCCTGCTTGTCCTGTACTAGTTGCTACTTAAGAATTAGATAGTTGAAACGGCTGAAGGCTTAGAATTAACTTTAAGAGGAGGATTTCAGGATGTTCATGCTAACTCAGTGAGTGAAACAATTTAAAAGCAGTGGCGTTATATTGTAACGATTGTGAAATACTAAATACTGACATCCGGTTTTGATAATTTAGGTTGGATCCAACTCATGCAAAGATAAGAAAACATAACAAATAATACCCTGGTTACAGAATCCTTAAGAATAGGTCTTATTATAATACGAAGATTCGTAGCCTATCGTTGTTCGTAGAGGGGGAGGGGGAAGACGTCGCCATCTTGGAAGTGCCTTGCACGGGAGCGGCCGGGGAGAGGGGTGGCCGACGGTAGATCTCTGCTACGGAAGGGCCCTGTGTCCGCGCTTGCCGTGGTATCGGGGTCACGTGATCGTGAACTGGCCGATTTACCAACCTTCCTAAGAGACTGCCTAGGCCCTCAGACGAACTCGAAGTTCTCTGGGTCTCGAACAAATTGGGGGAGTTGCAACTTATGGGTTATTTATCTTACTTGTGTAGAGTAGTGGATGTCCAAACGATGATGTAGATGTGACCCTGGTAGTCCCACGTGGCTGGACGTACCAAGTCAACTTACTTTGAAATGACCGGAAAACCTTGAAACGCTCTTACTGAACTCGCATGTCACTCCGTATGGTGTAGATATAAGAATTTACCATAGTAATTGCGATGTCGTCGTTATTCGCGCATGGCTATTGAACACTCGCCATGTGACTAGCACGTTACTCGGCTATCACGAAGATTACTGATATGAACTTGAAACACGTGATTATATACGCGAGATGTAGCTCGACCTCAGCAGGAGGTACAGACCCATCTTGGGATAAGATAAGATAAGATAAGATAAGATAAGACTTTATTCTTCTTCTTCAGTATACAGTATACATAACACAAGTAAATATAGCCGGTTTTATAGGTGCAAGAAGAAGACCCACCTAGAGCCGAAGCCCTGTGTGTGGGTGTATTCTATTGTGAAATTCTTTGAAACATTTAAGATGGCGGCTTATAGTCATTATAGCTATTTAACAATACAGGAAACTAATCGATAACGTTACAAGTTAGATATTTCGTAATCTAGATGTTAGCTCTAGATATAAAGTTTTAAAGTTACATACAAGTCATAATCATAAATAATACATTCCAGTTGTGTACGTACAATCAATAGGAGATGACATTGAGTATTTAGTAGACATTCTCATTGCAGAAAATTGGTAGTAGGCCTACCTAAAGTTGTAAAGAAATCTAAAAATCTAAAAACTAAGATTAAGATCTAAGCTAATTAGAATTGTAATGGACATAGTATCAATTGTGTCAATTAGTAGTCAATAATAAGTTTACAATTGGAATATTTTGTACGATACTCTAGATACTAGCCTAGTTCCTAATGAAAATTTACATACAAGTCAAATCACCTGTAATTCATTTCAGTTGTATACATACAATCAATAGATGTATTTGATATAGTGTTGGTGATACGTTATATTGGAAAGGAATCCAACATTAAAATCTAAGTTAACTACAAATTGTAAATAGGCGTTTAGGGCCTAGTATAGCTAGGTAAGGTATACACATGAATATGAGAAGAATAACTAGATGCGTAAGTGAGTACCAGTAAGAAGTACATTATTCACAAGGTTCGACGAGAATTCTCTGTCTTTTTCCATAATCCATTTTTTTATTTGCCTTTTGAATTTAATTTTGTTTTTTTGTATCTGGCTCCTTATTTCAATTGGGATTGTATTAAAAAGTTTAGGCCATATGAATTGACCATGTCTTTGTCCAATGCTTTTTTCTTGCCTTGGAATGATTAAGTTTAAATTTGAGATTCCTCTTGTAGTAGGCCTAGTTGCGTGGGGTTTGGGGTTGGGCGAATTTTAGTGGTAGATAAAAGTGCCGGTGTGTTTATGTTTATAAGCTTTAAAATATATATTTGTCTGATGTCAAATAGTTTCGAGTCATGAAAAAGTTGTTCAGAGGGGTACCAGTAGGGCTTGTTGCTTATTACTTTTATAATGTGTTTTTGGATTATGTTTAAGGCTCTAAATGTGAGTTTCTGATCCCACCCCATCCTACGATTCCATACTGCAATCTCGAGTAAATCAGAGCGAAATAAACCATTTCGAGTGTTTTGGAATTTAAGTAGTTTATTAGCCTATAGAACTATAATAGACAATATCTTAATTTTGTTAGAGTTGCGTTTTTGTGTGCTTTCCAATTAAGTTGGCTGTCAAGAGTGATACCTAGATATTGAGCATGGTCCACTTTTGTGATTTCGTAGCAGTTGCAGTTGTTTAGTGGTGCTGTGCATTGTTGCTCATGAATTTGTATATTTCCATGGAATTGGGTGGATGCTTGGCTGGTAGTGAAGGGGATAAATACTGTTTTAGCTAAGTTTAGGGTAAGTAAATTTTGTTGTAACCATTTATATATTGTCCTCAAGTCATTTGTTGCCGTGTTTATCGTTTCATTCCAGTTTCTACCTCTGAAAACTATTGCTGTGTCGTCTGCGTATATAATAATTCTTCCTTTTATTGGTAAATTACAGATGTCGTTTACATATATTATGAAAAGAAGAGGACCAAGCACACTCCCCACTTTTGCGAAAATACCCATGCTTTCAAAAACACTGATTAAAAGATGCACTCTACTTGCAGTCAACCGTCGTCTTCTCTGGTGATGTGCGTAGTGGACGATTCCTTGCTCGGAACACACGCACACTTGCTTCTACTACTTCCGTTGGTTTCACACTCTGCCCTGTGATTGGGTCTCACCACCCGCGCACTTTAAACTAAGGGCTGTTATTGGTCTAGGGGTTGCCTACGTATTTCCGTTTTCTAGACGAGAATTCGACTCCACTCGCATTTTTACTGCCTAGTTGGCTCGGGCATCGTCCGCGCTTGCCATTGGTCGAGGCCGCGACGAAGACCAGTGAAGCGAGAGGATGTGTCGGCTAGGCTTCACATTCCTGAGCCGAAAACACCACACTTGCTGTGACAAACTCAACTTTCAGCCCTCGCTACTGCAGGGTGGTTCGGAGATCCCGTTACCTGTACTCCCTATCCCAAAAACATCGGTGAAATTAACCAAATACATTGACTCTCAGCTGCACTTGCACAACTAGAGTGGCTACTGAATTATTACTTGTGATTTGTGACATCACGTAAATTTGCACGTAATATGCAAATTTACTTAACCAATTAAATGCCTTAACTGTTACAATTAAACCTTATCATATGCAAATATATTAAAATAAAAATGAAAAATTCTCCGGCTGAGGGCCTAAATGAGACTTGCACAGGCCGTGCGGTTACAAAGTGAAAGGAAATCAAGTCATCATCAAAGATCAAAGTGGAAAAACAATCTGCAGAAACGTTTCTCAAGTAAAATCATTCAAGCAAAGACCAACACAGAACCAGTCTGTCACGGTTCAGAACCAGCCTGTCACGGCACCTACAACGAGAAATACCCGTATCAATATCGAGATGGAACAAGAAGCGCCGACACCAGGACCTACACCTGATGAAAACATCAATGAAGGCCTACACCATCACAGACCGGAAGAAATTCCCATACACACAAGAAGACCCTCCGCAAGAGTGAGACTGCTACCAAGAAGACTACACGACTACCAGCTACACTAAGAGACATGACAACAACCCAGGATCAATTTACAAATTCATTTAAAGCAGAGCAAATTAAAATCGGTGAAATGTGAAAGTGAGTAATTCATTAAAGCAGAGCAAATTAAAATCAGTGAAGTGTGAAAGTGAGTCATGTCATCACTAAAGCAGAGTATATAAAATCAGTAAAGTGAAACAAAGTGAAAATAAATCAGAAAAAGGTAATGTTAGATACAAAACAGTAAAGATAATGTTCGATTAATCATTAAGATATAAAGAATGTGAACATGTAAAATTTCTAAATAAGAAGAACAATTATCTAATAAAGAAAAAGAGAGATGTAGTGTTTGAAACGACCGCCAGTGTCTCAGCTGCTGAGCCACCGCCAGCTATGTTACATGGCCACTGTTAGGCCTGACAAGCGGATGCTAGGGCTAGGGAGGCGGTGAGTAGAAGAAGACGGAAGTGAGTTTGACAGGTTATGGCGACTGAGAGCATGGAATAAAATACAGGTTTAAATACGAGCATACGAGTTTAAATACAGCACCCTTCATAGTACCCCTTTCATAATACAATACAGTGTGTGTGTATCAATGAGGTTGTACTTGATTGCTAGTTTTTGGTGAATAATGTTAGCTACTTGGTTATGTCTGTAGAGGTAATCCGTTTGACATAGTGACTGGCACCCGGATATGATGTGTTCGATTGTTTCACCCCTTACACTACATTTTCTACATTGATCGTTTACTGTCGCATCTTGTATAATGTATTTTTTATAATTTTTCGTTGCAATCACTCTGTCTTGAATAGCCAGCATAAAACCTTCTGTTTCTCCAAATAGTTCCCCGTTGTTTAACCACCTATTTGATGCTTTAATATCTACGTGACCTTTATGTAGTTCATCATAATGTCTCTTGTGTAGGGTCTTTTCTGAGAGACGTAACTCTTTTTAAGCGTCAGTTATGAGTTTCCCTTGTAGATTGACATTTTCGTTTGCTAGATTGAGTGGAGTTAATGATTTGTCAGCTAGCACCACAGCCCTATGCAGTGTTGATTGGTTGCTCTTTGTAAAAAAATATTTTCTTAAAATGTCTAGTTGTTTATAATATAAGTTGTTCAGATCAATTAGGCCTCGTCCTCCTTGTTCTCTTGGAAGTGTCAATCTCTCTATTGCTGATTTAGGATGATGCATTCTGTGTTTAGTAAGTGTAGTACGAGTTAATATTTCCAGCGCGTGGATGTCTGTCTGTGTCCATTTAATGATTCCGAATGAATATGTCAGTACTGGTATAGCATATGTATTTATTGCTGTGATCTTGCTTTTACCGTTTAGTTGCGTCTTGAGGATAGATTTTAGTCGCTTCTTGTATGTATCTATAAATTTTTCTTTTATTACTTTATGTTCAATTCTGGCAGCTTGTGAGAATCCTAAATATTTGTATACTTCGTTATCATCCATTACTCCAATCCTATTTCCATCATCTAGCTGGAACTCTTCTGCCTGCGTAACGTAATTATTATTATTATTATTATTATTATTATTATTATTATTATTATTATTATTATTATTATTATTATTATTATTATTATTATTATTATTATTATTATTATTCAAAATAAGCTATTACGCCAAATAAGACCACGTAATTGTCAAACTCTGTCGACTCGGGAGACATACCTCTTTTGCAATCTTCTTCCTGTTGACTGCTTTTTCACTTACCAACTTTTAATAAAATATTACTTTAAAAATGATTATAGAATTCTTGTGCATAGAAACAAATGGACACGTAGTCAGGTTAAACAAAAATTTGAAGTTCCTAGAAGTAATAATGAATACGGTCAGAGGCGTCTTGAGTGTTTAGTCCCCGAGTCTTTCAATGACTTGCCTGATCAGTTATTACATTTTACAAAAATTTCCGAGGTCAAGCAAGAAATAAAAATATATTTGCTGTCAAAATTGAGTGCTCTTGTCTAAATCTGTTCTGCTCTTGCCTTGTTTCGTACTCATCATTTAGCTTTATTTATGTTGTGCTTAAATAACTTAGCGTGGTGTTGTGTTTTATTTCATTGTTAGTTACAGTTAATCTACTTCAATTTGTTTACTTAATGTTTATGATTTGTTAATGTTTTTTTCATGGTTCTTTCCTCTATGGTTGTTTTTGTTTAGATTATGTGATTTTGTTTATTCCACAGATGAGCCCGCATAATGGGCTTTGTGGGTTTCTTTGAGATGTATCAATGATATTCTGTTTTGTGACAATAAATTGAGTTGAAAAAAAAATATTATTATTATTATTATTATTATTATTATTATTATTTTTATTCACATGTTTCCACATCTCGGTACAAACCGGTACAAGTAAATGCAATGTATTGCGGACTATGTCAAGCAATACATGTGCCTATAATAATAACAAAACATTCATATTCAAAACTTATCTAAAATCTATACAGTATTCAACATAACATTCAAATCAAAAACTAATCTTAATCTTTACAAAATATACAACATGAAATGGTTTTATAAAACATTGTCATTGAGGAATTTTCGGACTATATGGCATGTACAAATTATAACCGCTTTCTGCATTTTGATGAATAAATTCTTGTTCTTGTTGTTCTTGTTGTTGTCCAGTTGGTGTAAACTATTGTGTAGGTTGTGTGGTATAACTGCCGTGGCTGACACAATATTTGGTATTGTAGTGACTTGATCTTGTTTCCACATTTTCTTTATTTCTTGTCCTAAGTCAAAATAGCGGCTAACTTTTCTGTCCCACGTTGTTTCAATATTTTGACTTAGTGGAATTGCTACATCAATAATAAATGTTTGCCTTTTTTATTTATCCGTTAAAATGATATCAGGCCTATTATGTTGTATCGTCTTATCTGTAATAACAGCCCGATCATAATAAAGTTTCCAATCACAATTTTCTAATACTTTTTCAGGTTGGTACTTGTATTTGAGCGAGCGAAGCGAGCGTCTCCACTTGACTCTTATGGCTCGAATGTCTGTTTTTTTTTTTTTTTCTGTTACTGCTTCGATACAGGTCGCACCGTTTCTCTGATCGACCTGAAATTTTGCACACATGTTCATACCACCTAGGCGGGTTGCTGTATAGTTTTGTGGCAAAATCGTTCAAAAAGTTAAAAAGTTACATTAAAGTTAATCGAATGTTTTTTTTTTTAAAACTAAACTGCGACAAAATCTGAGGTGGCCAAATCATTTAGAATGTCCGTCCGATCACGAATATGTTATTTTTATTTTGATTCGATAAGTAGTGTAGATGGAAATTACATTATAACAAAGTCCCGTTACCATGGCAACGGAAAGTCGCACAGCTTTTTTGGCTCATGATAGCGGTCAAACGGAGGCTCGGGTCGAGTTGAAATTTTGACCATCCGCAAGTTTCGTTCCCATTTGAATGCCATTAGTTTTGTGACAAAATCGTTCAAAAAGTTATAAAGTTACATTAAAGTCAATCTAAAGTTTTTTTAAAAAACTAAACGGCGACAAAATCTGAAGTAGCCAAATCATTTAGAATGTCCGTCCGGTCACGAATATGTTAATTTTATTTTGATCCGATAAGTAGTGTAGATAGCAATTACATTTTAACAAAAGTAATGTAACAAAGTTTTCTCTGGCAATTTTATATTTAACGTTGTTCTCCATGTGTTCATAGCGTTCTTCAAAAACTGTATTAATATTGGATCTATTTTATATATTTCCAATACATGTAAAAGCCATGAATGAGGCACAGAGTCATACGCCTTTTTGTAGTCAATGTATGCAGTATGAATATTCCTTTTGGACACATGTGTTTGTCTCATAACCAAAGAATCTATAACCAACTGTTCCTTACAACCTTGGGAATACTTTTTACAGCCCTTTTGTTCCTCTGATAATATATGTTCTTCTTCACAATGCTGGTAAATTTTGTTTGCAATACAAGATGTAAGTAATTTGTACACAGTTGGTAGGCATGTTATTGGTCTGTAGTGAGCTGGATTTTGTGTATCTGCATTCTTTGGTTTAAGTAACGTCTTTCCTTTTGTAAAATAGAAAGGAATGGCTTCATCTCCTTTCACCAATGCTGTAAAATATTTTGCTAGATCTTCATGCAAACAGGTGAATCTTTTATACCAAAAGTTATGGATGTTATCAACTCCGGGAGTTTTCTAGTTATGTGCTCCATGTAATACTAGATTCATTTCTTCGAGAGAAATGCTATTGAAGGACATTTCATTAACTTGCTCCACATCTTGGGTTTCTTCGACAATCCATGCTGCATTTCTGTTGTGCTCTACAGGTCTACTCCAGATATCTGACCAGAAATTTGCTATATCTTGCTCTGATGGTGTACCGTTATCAATTGGTGTAAGTCCATTTTGCAACTGTCGATAGAAATACTTTTCATTGTGCTGAAACATTTCATTTTGTTGTTTTCTACTTGTACATAACCTGTACCTTTTCAGTCTCTTTGAAAGCGCACTAAGCTTTTGTTTTAATGTGTCCGTGTAATCGATTAAAGACACATTCTCATTTTTGTGCCTAGTGTGAATTATCATTCTACGAAATATACTATTTACATGGCGCATTAAATTTTTAGCCCTATTACCATAAGAGTATTGTATTAAACGTCCGAGATCTCTTCTGAGACTCTCAATTCTGGCCACTAACCTTTGTTCCCACTTCGGCTTTTTCCTAACTCCTCGTACAGTGTTATCAGTAGTTTCTCTTAAGTTCATTCCTAATTGCCATATTACTGCAACCGCACCACAGTAAACAAATGTATGTAATGTCCCAAACTTAGATTGCATATTTTGTTCCCATCGTTCTTCCAACACATTATTCATTTCGTTGACAATGGTACTATTATGTAATGAATTTCTAATGTTTGGTATTTGTGGTCTTTCTGTAGGACACATTACCGCAAACTTTTGTCTGGCGTCATCAAATTTAAGTTGGAGTTCTTTCTGCAATGTACTCATCACATTCTGAGTGGGCTGAATCAAGTGTCGTTGGGGTATTTGTGGTTCTATGTGTGGTTCTATTTCCCACACAGCATTTGATATTTGTTCAATGTGTTGACGATATTTTCATCTAACATTTGGAATATCCGGTCAATATCCGATATCCTAAAATTACAACTAGCAAACGTTGTTTAGCTATCCGAACGTCCCGGAATTTGACAAGGAAAGATTGTCATACAACGTTCCACTTAAATATTAACAATCAACATTGTTTATACTGCCCATAGATATTTGACTTAAACAATCAATGGGCACACAAAAATATTGATGCAATATTTAAACAATATTTTTCTTGGATATTGGATGTGGACAAAAAGGGGGCGGGGCGTTGGACAGCGCCGAATGGAATAACACCAAATCAATCGGGTTAGGAGCTAAATAGTTTAGGAGGAACTTTACAAGTACACTAGATACGATCGATTCAGCGTTGTTCCTTTCGGCGCTATCCAGACGCTCCGAAAAAAAAGGAAATTTTAATTTCAATAAATTGTAGGCTACAAAATAATAATCATCATAACTCAGTTCCAACTATGTCGGGTTGAGTGGTGTTTTTCACCATTATCTAGGGCATGAAACTGTAGATACTAAGCTTGCCAGACTCAGTGTTTCTTCCACATCCTCTAACTCCTTCCTCTCCACCAATTTACTCCACTCTCCTCTGTCCTCCCACAGCTTTACTCTTGCCACATGCTCCCACACTTCATCCTGTTTTCCAACGTCTTCTTGAATTAATCTTTCCCATTTCTCTCTTGGCCTTCCTACTCTTCTTTTCCCCTCCTCTGCCGCTTCAAATTCTCGTCTTGGAATCCTCTCTCTGCCCATCCTTTTCATATGTCCAAACCATCTTAGACGTTCTCTTCCTAGCTTAAACTTCAATCTCTCCAGTCCCAGTTCTTTCCTTATTTCATTACTTCTTATCTTGTCCATCTTTGTAACTCTCTTGATACTTCTTAAAAACTTCATTTCTGCTGCTTCCAGCTGACTCTCTTCTTTTGTTCCCACTGCCCATGTTACTGCCCCATATGTTAGAATAGGTACAAAATATGCCTTATACAGCAAAATTTTACATTTTTGTGGAAACAACTCATTCCATAGTAACTTTCTCACCAATTGGTAAAACCCTTCTGCTTTTTGCACTCTAGATGACACTTCCCTACACACTTTTGCATCTTTTGTCAATATACTTCCCAAATATTTAAATTCTTCTTTTTCTTCTAAGACTTCTCCACGTAGTACAATATTTTCCTGGTCTCTAGGCCTGCCCTTTGTCTTCTTTTGCATACGCAAACATTCACTCTTTTTCTGATTGATTTTTAGACCAAACTCTGTAGTAACTTCATTCCATCTGTCCACCTTCTCCTGCACTTCTCTGGTACTCTCACCCCAAATCAACTCATCGTCCGCAAACACTAAGGTTCTTGTGTCCCTTCCATCTGTATTTGTATTATTTAAACTGTACAGCATACACAGCAGAAGCACACACCCACACCCAGAATTAAAACTTGAAAAATTCAAATTTTTCAATCTCTAAACAAGAATAGTAAAGGTACAATACATAGATTTTACAAAGTGATTACACGATGGTCAGGTAAATAGTGTCAGGAAGGGTATAGGATTTTGAGCAAACTCTGTACTCTTTCCCTCATCCTGTGTGTGTGTATCGAATCAAAGCATTGACAGTAAGTGAATGTGGTCGTACGATATATAATGAAGTGATCGATGAATGTGATAAAAGTGTCCTTTACATGAAAGAATATTTTAGTTTTATCCCATCTCTGTTTCTCATCGGAACACGTTGTATGTGAGATGTAATGTAAATTCCGACCTCTAATGGTCATAAATTACTGTTTGCTGGGGGTGCCTAATAATGGAAACGCGGAGTCGTTGATTTTTCCAGACTGTTTGATTGGATATGGTGGGGTTTACTTTTGGGGAATAGCTGATTATCCGCGAGGTTATTATTTAGTGTAATGGGGGGGGGGGGGGGGGGCAAATTTTTTCAATCTTTTATTGGGTTTTGAAATACTTACTTTGATTAATTTTGATTTTTTTGCTATAGCAACAAGGGGTTTTGGGAAAATTAAAAGCGATTGGCCTTGCGTCGAAAAAAAATGTTAAACGGTGAAAACTATACCCCTACGTTCTTTTAGATAAATCGGTTCTATTTTTCTTTTTTGCGGTTATTATAAATTTTTAGCAAGCTGAAATTTAGGCCTACTTTTTGTTAATTTCAAAATTTCCTGTCTAGTTTCCGTTTAAATTCTTTGAGGACTCCTACGTTATTTTTTAATAAATCGTTTCAATTTTTCTTTTTTTTCGGTTATTATAAAATTTTGCAAGCGAAAATTTGGGCCAAACTAGTTTTTGTTTTTTTCAAAATTTCCTGTCTAGATTCCTTTTTAAAAATTCTTTGAGGGACTGAAAAATTGGTTTCACCATACTATAAGCTCCTCCCCTTTTCCAAACTGTCTTGTTTGCTGAAATTGTGAAAGGAAAATGTTGAACTCAGAATACAATTAAAATATATCAGACTTGGGGTTTTGTCCTCAAAAATCAAATCAAATTAGACTACAAAAAGCTAGATATGGGGTCCAGTTTTGAAAAAAAAATGTATAATTCAATATTACAAAATTTTTTAAAAAAGCAATTTAATGAAATAAAAATCCTAAATAAAAAATTTAATAAAAAAAATAAAAGGGCCCTTGGGCCCTAAATTGGTGGTTAAAACGGGCCTGTAAAATTTGGCAAATAATCAAAAAGCTTTAAAGTTCACTGCCTTTAGGCTACAACATCAAATTTAGACAGTCAGATTTAGTTTTTACTTCACTTGCCGGTATTTTTATTATGTGGGAATTGGTGATACGTTACAATATTATCGTAGCGATGCCAAAACGCAGACGGGCTCCTCAGTAGGATTTTTTTGGGGAGCAGAGGGGTGGCGGAATCCCCAAGCACCCGTTGAGTGTAGGTATGCCTAGGTAACTGCTGATCACCCTCTCGATATGGCCTCTGTTGGGTAGGCGGGGTGGTACTTGCTGTGGCCCTCTCCCAGCACTTGAAAGGGCTAAAAAGTGCTTGTAAACTTGGAAAGCTGCCGGTGCTGCCATTCTGCAAGACGATCCGCGTGGGGGAAACCATCAAAATTTCACTATACTGTCTCCCAAGTTTTTGGATCTATGAAATAAAAGTGAATAAGGGTAACTCACGGGGAATAAATGGAAATTTTAACACAAAGATGGCGGGGATCACTATGCAAGAATTCCCAAAATTGATGATCGTACGTTACCCCAAATTTAGATACCTAGCCTAAGCGGACCGTACAAATAAGGCCTAGACCACACGCCAAGTGTCCCCTTACTAGAAAAAATAAAAAATCTAAAAAATTATTTTTTTTCTCGCTTTTGCATCTTTTTAATTTTCACTATACCCTGCAGATTGGAGAACTTTGAAAAATTAACATAGCCATTTAGTTTTTTAAAATTTTTTGTATTTTTTTAAGTAAAATTTTTCATTTAAAACCCCTTTCAATACTTGCTGTTGTATTGACAAGATACCCAAAAAATGTTTATTTAAATAATCAAACTTTTAGCCATTTAAAACCTTTTTTTAAAACCAAATACACTGTTTCCTAATGAAATTCTGTTCCCAAAAAATCATTATTTTTAAAAAAAATATCTATTTTTTTATTCTTAATTGACAAAAAAAGTAGTTTTGTTAAAATAAGGATATTTAATTAAAATAGTTTTAAAAATATGTATTTTTCTTACATTTTATTGGAACGGATTTACGGTAACGGAATTGCTAAACACTATTGCTTTAAAAACAGTGTTTAATTTGAAAAAGTAACTCCCTTGTTTAGTAATCACCCTTTTTTTCTTTAAAACTATCTTTAAAGGGGTTAGATTTAAACCTTGCAAGCATCATTAAAAATTTTATCATTCGCTGTGATAATTCCGTTCCAAGGTTTTTGTAATTGCGTCCCGGGAAAAAAATTTTTAAAAAACCTTTAAATATAAACCAAAAATGCCAACATTCTAAAAATTTTTTAAATAATTAAATTTGCATTACCCATCTTAAAGTTAGATTAACCCACATGCAAGCATTTTTTAAAATTTTTACCGGGAAATTTTGCGGGGGGTAATTCTAGATTTTAAGTGTTGAAACTTTCAATTTGAAATTTTTAAAAATGAAACTTTAAAGGGTACATTGAAAAAATTTCAAATTATGAAACATTCATATTTAAGGCATTTCTGCTTACTAAATTGATTTTATAACTTTTAGAAGTTCTATAGGGGGGTTTATTTGTTATTTGGTATATCAAACCCTTTTGCACACTTTGCATCTAGTCAAACTGCTTCCTACCACTTGTTACCTTTTTTCCCACAATGGGAAAGAAGTTTTTTATTCATGGGCACAAGTATTTTACCCCCGGGGGAACAAATATTTTCAAATATTGTACTGGGGGAACTATGTAGGGGCCCACCAACTGCTACTAAATGATTGCTCCATAAAAAAATGGAAAAATGCCCCAAAACAAATTTTTATTTTATCTTGATGTAAATATACGGCCTATTTGTTATTTTCTGCCTACAGGATAGAAATAAATGGCATTTTTTGTTTTTTTCATCAAAAAGGGGAAAAACCCCAAATTGTGGGGTACATTTTTTTTAGGGCCAAAAGCTAATGGCGTGTCAATTTTTTTTAAAAATTGCTATTAGGGAAAGATTTGTTTGCTTTTTTATTATTCCTCAAAATTTTGTCCAAATTATTAATGAAATTTTGAATAAGATTGGAGCGTGCCATGTTGCGCCGTTCAACAGACTAAAATTGGGAAACGGGGAAACTATCCCCAAATCTCGTCTCTTGTCCGTGACCTATCGATCTTTTAAGTCCTCTTTATCACCAGTCGCATTACCAAATCATTTTTCCGTTTAGTATAATTTTATATATCTTTTAACTCTCTTAGTAGGCCCACTGGGAGGTCGACAAGAAAATTTTTCAGGTCTAGTTTCAGCCCAATTATGGGGGAAATTTCAGATGCAAATTTTTTGGCCAAACTTAAAAAACCTTTTTTTATAAGAAACGCTGATTTATTAAAAAAGGAGTTTGTATTCCCGAAAATTTCCTTTTCAAATTAAATATTTCACAAAATTTCAAAATTTTTTTTTAAAAATTTTAATGAAACGTCAAAAAGTAAAATTTTATGAAAATTTTTAAAAACCCCGGTAAATTCTGTTACCAGGGGGTTAATTCCGTTACCAATATAAAGGGGTTTAAATATAGTAGGGCCCAGCCTAATTTAAAATTTTTTGCAATGAAAGGGATGTTAGGGGCCCATTTATGTTTAGTACTATGCTTCTGGATGTTGTGAACTGCAAATAGATTTTTTCCACCCTTCCCAGGTTTTCAAAAATATTTCCGCGTAATTCCGTTACCAGAAACCTCAAAAACCTCTGAAAAAATCATTTAAAAAAAAATAAAATTTGCTAAATTTAGTTTAAATTTAAAATCTTTAAAATCAGTTTTTTAAAAATTATGACAATTTTGGCCCACTTAATTTAAATATTTTTTTTTGAAAGTGTTTTTGCTCTTTAAAAAGTATTCCCCTTACCGGGGGGGAATTTCCCACCTACACTTTTTTTAATATTTTCACCTTTAGATGGGCTAGTGTCTTAAAAAACACTTGGGGGGGTACTACCCAAAAAGTCTAGGCTATATTTTCATTTTTTGCCCACCGGAGCCAAAAACCCTAAAAACTAGAACTACGCGAGGCAAAAAATAAAATTTTTTCCTCCTTTGAAATCGTTTTTTTTTTAAATGAATAGGATAGACGTTAAAAAAAAAAATAAAAACGTACCGGGATATTAATTGTCCAGCCACTCGAGTCGCAGCCTTCCTAGTCAGGTTAAACTTTGGCCCTCCGACCGAGGATTTCACCCAACTCGTCGTAGAAGGCGCAATTGTCCTTCGATGTCCGCTCATGTTTGGAGTCCTTCACCGTTTTTTAAAGGCTGCGTACAGATGTTTCCCCCTTAAACCCCAAATTGCTCTAGTATCCGCGGAAAACCCCGCTCCTTCTGTGGGGCATTAAAAAAATTTAAATATCGCATTGCGATATCTGAAAAAAAATGTAACATCATGAATTCATTTCTCGATTTGGTTGATGGGAAAACCCCCGGTGGGGTGTAATTTTTTTTTTTTACTACAATTCAAAAATTAAAAAAGCCCCCAAGGGAACGAAAGGGATCCCCACTTCCGGTGACGTCAACCACTAGCCATCAGGAGGGGGTAAATTTTAATCTCTGATTTTAGTTGCATTATACACTGAATGGAGGGAACAGTACTGAACAATATCGTCCCTTTTACTGCCCACCAACTTAATTATAAGCCCATTACCTTTACGCAGGTTGACGGGGTTTTTATTTCTCGATTTTTGATGGGGAAAACACTCCCGGGGTAATTTTTTTTATTTACTACAATTCAGAAATTAAAAAGTCCCCCCCAACCGGGAATCAAACCACGGATCTCCCACATTCCAGGGGGAGTTTAAACCCTAGCCCACAGGACGGGTACTTTTAATCTCTGAATTTGTATTGCATTATACATCTGAAGGGAGGAACAGTACTGAAACGAATATCTGTGTTGGGAACTGACCCCAAACTTTAATTATAAGGTCTTCTTTAGCGGTTTGAGCGGGGGTTTTTTTTCCGATTTGGTTTTGGGATCGGAAACACCCCGGGGGTTTTGTAATTGTTTTTTTTTACAAAATTTCAGAAATTTTTTATTATTTTTTTTTTTTTTTAAATTCTAAAATTGTAGTTTTGTATTGTATTTTTTATTATTGATTTTATTAGCAGCTGGGGGTTACATTGATCCTAACTAGTACGGGATCTAAAATAAACATTGTCAGAATTTTTGGTATATACATTGCTAATTTTCAACTAAATACTTTATAAAACAAGATTGATTAAAACAATAATAAAAATTACATCTTATACTTTTAAATAACATCATTTTATATTCACTTGTGAGTGAGAAAACTATATACATTATGCAACGGGGTCATGCTTCCTTGAAGTCACTTAATTTACAACTTTTTTCTATAAGGTAGCTTCTCAGTTTTTTTTAAACTGATCTTTGTTTCACTTTTGATTTCCTCGGGTAGAAATTGAATATATTTTTCCTGCATGGTTTGGGGGGCTTGTCAATGATTTTTTGATTAGTTGATGGTAAGTAAAGGTTGTTCCTTTTCCCGCGTGTTTAGGTGGGTATGGGAGTTCTTTACAAAGCTTAAAATGATTTCACGCATAAAACTATAGTGAATATATGTATTGGAAAGGGAACGGAAAGGTCTCTAGTGTTTAAAATATTTTTTACACGAGGGTTTTGGTTTTTATTTTTAGATATACCGTTTTGCCCTCTTTTGAAGCCTGAATATCTTTAGATGTTTTTTTTGGTGCTGTTCCCCAAATCACTATGCAAAATTTGATATAAACTAAAACTAAGCTAATATGCTGTTTAAGTAATTTCATTTTAAGTAATTTTTTTTAGCTGTTTTTCACAAATTGCCCGAGTTTCTTTTTAGAAATTTTGGGTCAAGTGGTCATTCCGGTAATTTTTCGAATATAACCCCAAAATTTTGTGCCCCAAACCCCTTTTTAGCCTTTTTCCCCTATAAGTTTTTTACTTCCCCACTTTTTTTGTTTCCAGGTTAAAACCATAATATTTTTTTACTTTGGTTTTTTTAAGGGAGTTGGTTTGAAGCTGTAAAAATTTTTTGTTCAAACAATGTTTTCAAACTGCGAATGCCTTTTGGGCTGCCCGGGTCGGTCATCTCGAACAGAGTAATCTCGCCCCCTTTTGACTTTTTTGGGATTTTTTTATACTAAAGTTAAAAAAAGAGGTCCTTTTCGGAACTTTCGGGACACCGTGTTTCAAACTTTCGCCCTGATTATATGTTTGCACTTTACCAAGAGTTTTCCCGCTTTAATTTTACGTTTTGTGTCCGTTTGCGGGGGATGACTGTACCCTTTAATCCACCCCCTTACCCAGCATTTTAGTTTTTTTAACAATATTTTTTTGGTTACACATCAAAGCCTTTTAAAGGTCCCTAAAAACGGCCATGGTTTTTGTTTTTTACTGTCAATATTTCTATTACACAATTTATGAAATTTGCTGCCGCAGTTATAGTAGATTTATTTTCCCGAAAACCGTGTTGCTGTTTTGAGATCAGATTTTGTGATTCTAAAAACCTAGTTATTCTTTTGTTAAAAGCCTTCTCAAAAATTTTTGAAAAAGCTGGTAGTAATGCTGATATGTTTGGGTTTGCTAAACATATTATACGTAATAAGGTATGCAATATTAGGTTGTAACGTACCTTGGTTTTATTGTGGATTGCACATTACATGAATCAATTACATTAGAACTAGCAAGGCTTGGCGTGGTGGGCAGCCATGTTTAGGAGAATGCGCTAGAGAGCGTAGTTCATAACTTCAAAGTATAGGGGGCAGCAGTAACAACTCGGAATTTGTCTATAAATATGGCGCAAGGTTTGAATACACTTCACACCTTTCCCTTTGGGTTTAAGACCATAATATTAGTAAGATTATTATTTTTGCTGAATACTACACAATACTACGACTATCACTCATAAGGTAGTTTGTCCTGATTGACAATCTACAACTATGGTTGACATAATAAGGAATTAGATGTTATTAATGAGATACATGCTAAAAATATTAGGGATATAGCTAAATGTTATAACTCAAAATTTGCAAATGAAATCTTTAAGCAAATTCTTAGGGCGTTGAACCTTTCGGGTAGAATGTCTCCGTCCTGGAGGTCCAGGTGAGCCTCTGTGCCCACTGGTACTAGGTTCACCTTGTCCCGTATCGGAATGTCCTGGTGAGCCTCTGCGCTCACTGGTACCAGGGTCACCCGGTTCCGGATCAGAATGCCCCGGTGAGCCTCTGTGCCCACTGGTACTAGGGTCAGCTTGTTCCAGGTCTCCATTCGTCGTGGTACCTGGTCTGTCCACCCTTGGTCTGCTGGGGCATTGATACTGGTAATCCCATTCCAACGTTGACAACTGGTGGCGTGTTCATGCTCGTGGAGTCCTGAGCCGATACTAGTGGTGACATTTGCGTACTTGTCCTCGTTCGTACAACGTGCACGCATCTGGCCCCACGTGTCGTTTTTAGTTATGCTGGTTAAACCCAAATGACATGGTAGTTACGAGGTCCTTCCACGGAAGATACTGTTGCTGCAATCCATGCTGGTCCACGGGTTACTGTAGTTTCGGACGTAGACTGCATCTCCGACATGGAAAGTACGACCCCAGCAGGGGGGACTGGTTCTGGGCTGGTTGGTAGTTGTGTGATCAGGATGCAGCGCATCCAGAACTGTCCGAATTCTTCTCCCCATAAGGAGTTCTGCTGGGCTTTTCCCGGTTACTGTGCTCGGCGTGCTGTGTTGAGTCAACAGGTGCCTCGCAATTCTGTATTTGGATGTCTCCTCCCTTGAAGAAATCTTCTTTAGTGTTGTCTTGACAGTTTGCACCACTCGTTCTGCTTGTCCGTTGGTTGCCGGATGGTATGGTGCAATGGGTCACGTGACGTACATGATTGTTTGTAAGGAAGGTCTCAAACTCTGTTGACACAAATGAAAGTACCGTTGTCAGACACAAGGGTAGTAGGTAAGCCGTGAGTGGCCCAGAGTGCGCGCAGGTGGCGGATCACTGCTGTTAAAAGTCATGGATGACACCACTCGAACTTCAGTCCACTTAGAGTATGAAGTCGACAACGATAAGGAACGTGTGTCCTTGGAATGGTCCGGCAAAGTCCAATGAATCCTACTCCATGGGTTTCCGGTGGTAGGCCATGGTATGACTGGTGCTTTAGCCGGTGCGTGTTGGTTTTCTTGGAAAAAACGGTGCATGCCTTCACATAGGTTCTCAATGTCTTTGTCCATGCCCTGGCCACCATACATATGTACGGGCAAGCGACTTCATAACAACGATGCCAGGGTGGCACTCGTGTAAGATGTGTAGGACATTTTTTCTTGCGGTTATGGTATCACCACTCTGTTGCCCCAAATTAGGCAGCCATTATATACGAACATGCGTCCTGCCGTACAAGGTAGGGTTTGAACTCTGCTTCTTTTTTTGGTAGACCATCCATGTAGGGGAAATGGATTACTGACTGTAGCACCTTGTCATGGAGAGTGAGGTCAGCTATGTTAGCTGCATGAGAGTCGGGGGGTCTCGCTGCTTCTAGTAACAAGATTCATGTAGCGGGTGGTGCTGGTGCGTCCCTGTCAGCCAGTTGAATCGGTAGTGGTAGGCGACTTAGCGCATCAGCATTGCTGTGTGCTTTGCCTGGTCGGTAATGATTTCGTAATCGTAGCCTGCAAGCATGAGAGTCCAACCCCGCATGCGTGCAGACAAAACATCTGGTATAGGTTTCCTAGGGTTGAACAGGCTTACTAGTGGTTGATGATCCGTGATGATGGTAAAATGCCGGCCATAGACATACTGGTGATAATTTTTCCCACCCCATAGATGATGGACAAGGCCTCCTTGTCTATTTGTGAATAATTCACTTCGGCAGCTGTGAGCTTTCCTGGAGCCATACGAGATAGGTCTCTCCGTTTTGGTCTTCAAACGTGTGTGAGAGAACTGCCCAACGCCGACTGGGGATGCGTCAAAAGCCAAAACAATATGTCGCTCATTGTCGTAATGGGTTAGTAAATCCCTGCTGGTTTAGGATTTGCTTGGCATCCTCGATCTTGTGCAGCCTCCCAAAATCCATGATAATTCATCTTTGGAATTTGTTACATGGCTGCTAGACTGTACAGAGGTTCAAGTTTGGTAGCTCGTTGCGGTATGAATGCATTGTAGAAATTAAGGAATCCTAAGAAGGATTGTAACTGGCCCCTTTGGGTTTTTGGCTTCAGGGGTGTTGGGGAACAGCTCTGATTTATCATCTGTTGGACTAACCCCTCCAGCATGTAGCGAAAGCCTAAAAACTCAAACTTCGGGTGCACCAAAAATACATTTCGCACCATTGAGTCTGATACCGTGGTCTAGCAGTATAGTTAAGACTATACGTAGCCTCCTGTCATGCTCTTTCCCTTGGTAGCTCCCGGTAATCATTATATCGTCTAAGAATGACGTAACTCCCTCCAAATCGGCTAACATTATTCATTTCTCGTTGGAAAACACCGATGGTGCGCTTGAGATCCCATACGGCATGCGATTTACCCAAAAAGACCTCGATGTGTATTGATTTCTAGTATTTCTGAAGTTGTCTTGTCCACTTTTATCTGTTGAAAAAGCTGTAGCCAGATCAAGCTTCGTAAACATCGTAACCCCCCCTCAAGGTTGAGATACAGAGGATATTTCGGCAAGGGGTAACCTATCTGGTAATAAAATTAGAGTTAACCGTTGAACGGTAGTCCCCACACAGACGTACTGCACCCTTCCCTTTGAGTACTACTACAACGGGGGTAGCCCCTTTAGAATACTTCAGAGGGTAATAGCTTTCTCGGTTAGCAAAACGGTCAATCTCCTCCTCAACTTTATTTACCAGTGGGAATGGTACGCGCCTTGCTTTTAAAAACACAGGTGTATGCCCTGGTTGTAGAGGTACTGATACGGGTGGTCCCTGGTAATGACCTAAACCTTCCTTGAAAAAGCTCAGGGAATTTTACTTTCGGGTTCACGTCGGTGCTTTGGCCTGTGCATTGTTCTTGCACTTGGTTTATGCCGCTGATATTAATGCCTAGGGTCTTGAAAACCCAATTTCGGCCTAGAAGACTGGCCCCGCCCCTGCCACAACTACTAGAGGTAAGCGGTGGGTAGTGTTTTCCCATGGCAAACTGTGACTTGAGTCACTCCTAGAACCTTCAAAGACTCTGAGGACCAGGTCGTTAAACCCCCAAATCTGGTGGATCTAGATCCGGTTTCCGGTTACCCCATAGATTAAGGTAAGTGTTTTCCGACATAAGAGAAAAAACCCGCTGCGGAGTCTACCTCCATTGGTAGGAGTACCCCGTCCACCTCAGTTTTGATAAATATTTACCGGTGCTTTCGAGCGAGTAATCTACTTTGTTTATACGTTCAAACTCATAAGATCAAAACATATTGGTAGTGTCCCCTGGACCCACTGGTGACGCTAAGTTCATTTACCGCCTGATTACTCCTTGGTTGTTGAGTGTGTTTGGGCTTGCTTATGCGAAGAATACCCCCTTCCCCTTTTTTTGTTTTGCTTTACAGACACTAGCAATGTGGCCTACTTTTTTTGGGAAAATGGCATGTGGCATCTATAAAAACGGCAAGTCTGTCCCTGATGGTCAGAGCCCCAGCGCATGCACGAACTGTTCTGTTGGTGTGGTTGTCGGTGAGCTACCGGTCCTGGCTTAGCCCTATTGCGATTTTGATATTTAGGCCTAGGTTTAGTACTGCATGCACTTCGGGGGGTTCGGGACCCTGCTGTATTATCGGTACTAAACCTATCGCTATTTTGCATTTTCATTGCCGCCATGTTGCGGTTTAGCAGAATCGCAGGCAAATACACATGTCTAGCGTTCGCTTGTATGTCAAGTCTGTTATTTCTAGAAGCCCACGTTGAAGGGATTCGTTCGTTGTACCAAATTACAAGCTGGTCTCGTAACCGGTCTTTAGGTCGTTATAACCACAATGTTGGGCTATGGTACGTAGCTCAGATAGGTAATCTAAGAGAGATTCTCCCTGCTTTTGGTGTCTACGGTGAAATTTAAAACGTTCCCCGATAAACCGATGGCTTGACATCGAACTTATTTTTTTTTTATGATTATCAGTTGCTCGTAGGTTTTGTCTATTACATTCTCTGGTGCAATGCTCGATTGTAATGCATCATATGATTTGCACCTATAAGTGTAAGAAGGATTGCTGCTTTACGGTCGATTCCGTAATAGCATTTGCTTTGAAAAAGGGATTCAAGTCTCCACTCATAGCTGGTCCAGCTAATTTTTTCGGGATCGAACTGGTCGACGGCTCCCAATAAAGCCATAATACTAAGGCCTAGCGATGCCTTGAGTAGCCTTTAAAACGGTGAAACCCGGTAGGCCTAGGGCAATAGGTTGATGCACGTAGGCCTAGGCCTAGGCTTTAAAGCACATGGTAATTTGTCTCGAGGCCCAGCCTTACACGTCGGTAAGATCCGATCCTGCGTCGCCACTGATATGTTTGGGGTTTTCTAAAACATATTATACGTAATAAGGTATGCAATATTAGGTTGTAACGTACCTTGGTTTTATTGTGGATTGCACATTACATGAATCAATTACATTAGAACTAGCAAGGTGGCGTGGGGCAGCCATGTTTAGGAGAATGCGCTAGAGAGCGTAGTTCATAACTTCAAAGTATAGGGGGCAGCAGTAAACAACTCGGAAGTGTCTATAAATATGGCGCAAGGTTTGAATACACTTCAAATGCAATTGGTCTGAAGTTTCCTATTTCTACTGTATCACATTTTTTTTGAATAGGTATGATTTTTGCAAGTTTGAGCTTTTCAGGAAATTCACCTTCAATGAAGGAGAAATTTATTAAGTGCACTAATGGCTTTATTAGTTGTCTTGCACATTCTTTAATCAAGAAGGGCGGGATTTCATCGTATCCAAATGATCTCTTGTTTTTTAAATTCTGATATAATCTTGTAAAATAAAAAACAATTACACCCACGGGAGTGTTTCCCGATCAACCAAATCGAGAAATAAAAACCCCCGCTTTATACCTGCGTAAAGGTAATGACATTATAATTAATGTTTGGTGGTCAGTTCAAAGGCAGCAGATATTCGTTGCAATACTGTTCCATCCATTCAGATGTATAATGCAACTACAATTCAGAGATTAAAATGTACCCGTCCTGATGGTCTAGTGGTTAAGACGTCCACCTGGAATGTGGGAGATCCGTGGTTCGATTCCCGGTTGGGGCGGACTTTTTTAATTTCTGAATTGTAGTAAATAAAAATCATGAACTTCCACTCAAGAAATGGCAAAATGAATGCACCTAGCCTAGGCCTAGTAGGCCTAGGCTAGGCCTTGAATAGCTTGACACGATCTAGGGGCCTAGGGCTGCTTGGCCTAGAGGCTATATTTAATTGCAATCAATTGCAATGGAAAGGGGCTCTTATCCTTGGCACACAGTAGGGGAACATGCTGTACCTTGGACATTGTTGTACCTTGGACCATTCAAGATATCTCTGCTATCTTGTGGTAAAAAAAATAGCTAAAATTTCTAGTTGTCAATTATGCCACTAGGTGTCAGACTATACCAAACTGGGATGGTGGTAGAAAACCTAGCATCATTAAAAAAATAATTTGTGTTTTCAACCATTCAAAGTAAATATTTTGCATGTTACTATTTTGCTTTTTAAAGTTTTGAATGATATTTTATTTATTTATTTATTTTTATTTATTTATTTAACGTCTATCCTATTCAGTTATAAAAACTGATTTACAAAGGAGGACAACTAAATAAATCTAATTACATAGATCATAGATGCAGAAACAACAATAAACTACATTTTCGTAGATATTTGAAATAGTAGCATTACAACAACAATGCATTTAAACACAACAATTTTGCTAACAAATAAAAAAAATATATTATATGCATTTAATGAATGAATCAAATATAAAAAATTGTTATTATGTTATGTTATGTTGTTAATTAATTCTACTGCTAAAACACTTTATTTAGTCTGAGAACCATGTTTTGATGTATAATTATACCAATTACATAAAACAGGCAACTTAACCTCAAACTAAATTGGAGGGAAATCAAAAAGTTACGTGCTTGGTTGTACCTTGGGTCACCTTATAGTAATGTACCTTGGACCATGTCCAAGGTACATTTAACATGGCATTTCCTTTACCATGGTAGACCAATTCGTTTTGTTTCTTTACATAATGCTACGAAGTAAAGAGGGCAAGGTAAGGGTGAAATTAGTGGAGTTGGGGGGGGGGGGGGGGCGCAAAGCGCCGTTTGGGGAAGCATAAAATGCGTTGCCGTTGTCCAGCTAGGTCCCCCCCTCAGCACTTCGCGCCACCCCCCCAACTACTATCCACTTTTTAGGGGAGGGGGGGGGGGGCTAGCTGACTACGGCAACGCACTTCATGCTTCCCCCCCCCCCAACCCCCTAAACCTACTTTCATTTCGCAGGGTATAATACCGATTTTTCTTTTTTATATTCTATAATTCAAAATGGCTGGCCTTAATAATATTTTTAGTCAATAGAAATATACTATACACTCCCACTTTTTAAAATATGAAGTACAAAACAAGAAAGAAAACTTAAGTGGGCCTATAGACCTATCCTTCATTTCTATGTAATTTAGTACATAATTCAAGGCATAAATTACATGGCCCAAAGGTAGAATTACATGGTCCAAGGTACATGGCTATGCTGTACCTTGGACCACTTTGCACTAATTATTAAAATGTTAATTTATAGCAATAATTGTAAAGTGCCATATACAATAAAATCAACAAAGTTTGTACAAGGCATGTTCTAGCAAATACAAAAAAAATAAACCAAAATCATCATCTCATTTCTCCAGAAACCATATAAATGTAAAAAGTGGTCCAAGGTACAGCATGTTCCCCTACAGTAGGCTGAATGTTAATCTAGGCCTAGCCCTAGGCCTTGGCCTAGAGTATGCCTAGCTGGAACTCTTGTCGCTAAGCGGGTCCAACTTTCAACCACACTTTTTTCCCAATAAAATAAATGGAAAACAACTACAAATTAGAAATAAATGTGTAAAAATTCAATATTAACAATTTATTATTAATTACCACTTTGCAAAATTAAAAATTACATAGGTGAACACAATATACTCACAGACTAATTGCACTTTTATTAGTTTGATCACGGGGGGCCATTTTGGCAAAGTCTCTCCATTTCCCCCCGTACCAACCAAAACACACCAAACTTACGTTTGTCCTGCGGCCCCCTGTCGTGTTTGTTGTTTGTACTCGTTCTGCTCTGGGGGCCAGCCCCCCGGCCCCCGCCGGGGCTCCGCCCCTGGACCCCCGTGCTATTCGACTATTTAATTGTTTACTTATAAAATAACCACAATATCGCAAAAAGGTTGGTACACCTACTAAGTAAATGACAATGACAGCCAAAATCCAAAATGGCGCGTTGATCAGAGTGAGACGACGTTCATGTTCAATAATGTAAATTATTTGACATTATTCGTGTAATTCGAGAGTGTTTACTATTAATTACTCACTCTTCTTACTTAATATTAACTTATTTCTAATTTGTAGTTGTTTTCCATTGATTTTATTGGGAAAAAAGTGTGGTTGAAAGTTGGACCCGCTTAGCGACAAGAGTGCCGCCTAGCTTAGGCCTAGGCTAGGCCAAATGAACTGGGTCGTAGGCCCAGTTAATGGAAGATTTTTCTTTTCATATGCCAAGGCCTAGCCTTATTTTGAACTAGGCCTAGCCTAGCCTAGGCTTCTACTTGGATTAAAATAGGTAACTTAACCTCAAACTTACCTCCTTCCATCCAGCATTTGCACGATGCTCTTTTCTTTGATTAAACCGATAAAAATTCAGTTTCTCTCTGTCCCCACGTTGACATGATCTTTCAGTTGCACAATATCACCAAAGTTCGACATGTTTATGTGGTGTCCTTGCACACCACTAGTAGTAGTAGTAGGATTTAGTACCTAATGGTAGTAATTATGCTTCAATTCATATTAACTATTTATTAGATACACATAATACACTTGATACATGGTTATGCACAGTTAGTAGATGTTTCCCCAGTAAGGAAACCACAGAGGAATGGCGTCGGAAAAACGCCCCTTCTTTACCAAAAAACTATTTATTACACATACAGTTAGTACAACCCTTGAACTGCTGTGGTGCAGTTCATACACTGGTAAACTTAGGAAGAAAAGGCGTGGCCTGTGAATATAGGTACCGCCTACTCAGACCTAGTTCCTACATTATCTGGATACATTACAACCCCCCTAGGCTTAATTTCAAAGCAGGGTAACAACAGGAAGAAACAATAAAACATAATGAATACCAGCATGATACATAAATTTTACAAGAAGTCCTTACATACTAATGGTTTCTCCTACGGCTACTCGGTAGGCCCCAAATGAAAACATAACGAAACATAATGAATATTATTATAATACAGAATTTTACAAGAATAGTTCTTAAATATCATTGTTACACATCAAACCGTACTTTGGGTTTTCTTAATCTTACAGGGTATCGTTTCCAAACCCTGGCCCAGAAGGCTTTTCCAAGGCCGGGAGTAGTGGTGGCTGGAGGTGACGTAATTATGGGTTTTCCCTGATCGGGAAACCCACTAAAACCACTGTATCCTGACTTGGAGAAGTGTTCTGTTCACCTTCCTGCATTTGCACTAACTCATCATCATTTTGTACATTTTCAATATTACTTTGTACCTCAATCTCCCTCTCCGCATTATACGGGGGGTCTCTACAACATTACTCCGATCAGCTAATAACTGATTTACATGTCTTTTCCAAACACTAGGGTCCTCTCCCTGGACATAAACTTTATACGTGACTGGACCTAACTGTTGGAGTATTTTCCCTTGAATCCATTTCTTTTTCTGATTACCTCTATAATCCCTTATCAGCACTCTGTCATCAACTGCAAAGGACATTACTCTAGAACCATGTGCATTCTGTATTTGCTTAGACTGTTGCTGTTCACGAAAAGAGGATGGGGCTTGGGAAATCGCATCTAACCTAGTTCTGCATACTCTATTGAGAAATAGCTTGCCGGAGTTCCCCTGTTGTACAATAAACCGTATTTCTATACAACAAAAGGAACTTAGAAATAGCTTGTTTCCCAAATCGGATCCAGACTCTAGTATGGACGTTATTTTTGTTTTGAAAGTTCAAACCCATTTTTTTCGGCTAATCCATTGGTAGCGGGATAATATGGAGGAGAAAAACTTTGTCGAATACCATTGGGAAACTGCAAAAACTGTTTGAACTCTGCTGACTGGAATGGAGGACCATTTCCTGATACTACTAATTTGGGTACACCAAATTGCGCAAAGAGGTAACGAAGTCTTCGAATAGTATGGACCGCCGCGGTAGAGGGAAACTTCAAAAATTTCCACCCATTTGGAATATGCGTCCACTAACACCAGTAACATTTTTGAATGAAGAGGACCCAGAAAATAAAGATGCACACGTTCGAAAGGGTTTTTGTTACATTCTCCCAAACATGCAACTGTCCCTTTTTTCCGGGTGACGGCCTGTGAGCTAAAACAACTTATGCAAGAAGCAGCTAACTCTTCGATTTGTTATCTATGTTAGGCCACCAAAAGTACGTACGTGCAAGTCCCTTCTTTCACTACTCCTAAATGGCTGTCATGTAGTTCGGCTAAGAAATGAGCTTGAAATTTGGATGGTATAATCACCGATAGCCCCACATGAGAACTCCATGCTCAACTGAAAGTTCTAAACGTTTGTAGTAATGGGGGCATTAGCTCCGGGCTAAACCTGTAGTTGATTCTGGCCAACCCCTACTACAAAATTGTACACTTTCGATAAAATACTGTTACTTCGCGTTTCCTTTGTTATGTCTTTGCAAGACACTGGTAAGTTCCCTAGAAGTTACAAAATTAATGTAGGAAGTATCTGCATCGGCAGATTCTGTACATTTGAGAGGAAGTCGCGAAAATGCATCCGCTACATTATCGCGAGACTTAACATACGAAATTTTCAAATGAAAAACCAGAAAAGAAAGAATGCATACCTCTGCAATCGACTGGCTGCCATCACTGGAATACCACGTTTAGGACCGAATATAATCGTCAAGGTTTGGTGATCAGTTTCCAGTAAAAAATGTCTGCCATACAAGTTTTGAAAAAATTTTTGTACACCCCAATAGATGCTTAGGGCTTCTCTATCAATCTGCGAATAATGACTTCATGTTTGGTCAAGGTGCGGGAACAATAGGCAATCGGCTGCTCCAAATTATCTGGCATAACATGCACTAAGACTGCGCCCAACCCATACGCACTAGCATCGCATACCAATTTAAGGGTTTATCAGGGTCGTAGTGTGTTAAAGAGGATTAGATGACAAGATTTTTTGACTTTATCAAAAACCACCCTACAGTTATGATCAAATTTGAATTCCGCATCCTTTTCCAGTAAATGGTACCATGGTTTCAACAAAGAAGCCATGTTCGAATGAACTTGCTGTAGAATGTCACAAGACCTATTAAGGCTCGTAGCTGTGAAATATCCTGAGGACATGGGGCATTAAAAACTGCCTCTACTTTCGGAGAGGACGCAACACTTCCCGATCAATGGTATGTCCTACATATGACACAGAATCTTGGAAGAATTGACATTTACTTCGCTGTACTGTGAAACCACTTTCCTCTAATCGGCCTAGAACTCGTTCCAATCGTTCGGAATGTTTTGTCGTGTTCTACCTGTAACTAGGAGATCATCCAGAAATACTCTAACTCCCCGGAATATCGTCTAACAATTGTTCCATAATTATTTGAAAAATACCAGGTGCGGACGATACTCCGTACGGAATCCTATTGTACCTAAACAGACCTTTATGAGTAGTAAAAAAATACATACTTTTTAGAATCTTCCGTTAATTCAATTTGTTGGTAGGCCATAGTCAAGTCTAATTTGTAAACTGCTGACCGCCTTGTAGCGTTGCAAACAAGTCATCGATCCTTGGAAAAGGATATCTATCAGTCTCTAACACGGGATTGAGTGTTAGTTTAAATCGCCACATATGCGAACACTGCCATCTCTTTTTGGTACTGGAACTATAGGAGTACCCCACTCGCTATAAACCACTGGCGTAATAATACCTAGATTAGTTTTTAATCTCTCTAACTCTGCTTCTACCCTTTGGGGCGTATGAATAAAGGTAATGCCTAGCTTTATAATATTGGGTATAGCATTTTTTTTAGCATGTAAGCTACCTTTAGCTTTAGTAAATGTTCCTAACCCTTCCTGAAATACTTTTGGAAATTTTTCAATTAATGCTTCACTGCTGCATTATGCTCTACTTCACTGAAATGTACTGTACCCGCCTGTGGAGGCTCGCCTTCATGTTGTTGCACATTCAACAATCCGGTTATCCAATTTTCCCCAAACAAGGTTAGTAACCAATCTCTGCCTAGAATAGGAGGACCACCATTTGCAATGACCTGTAATGGTAAAGAATGAACCTGTCCACCTTTAACCTTACATTTATTTTACCATCACCACTCCTTTAGGTGTGATGCTATGCTTGGCATACGTTTGTAAAGTAATGGTAATGGTGATGGTTGGAATACAAGGTGCTTGAGATATTGTTCAAAGAATTTGAAAGAGACGGCGGTTACTGCAGAACCGGTGTCTAAATGAATGCTTACTAAACTATCCTCCAGAATTACTGGCACAATTATTGGAGGCATACAATCTGTCTTTGAGTTCAATTGGAACAATACACTAGAATCATCCAGGGGTTTATCCACTGGTGTATCTGCCATAGATAAGAACTGCGTTGGCTTAGTTCCTCTATTATTAGCTTGGCTACGACAGGCCTTGGCAATATTCCCTGTCCTTTTGCATAAATTACAAACATAACTTTTGAATTTACAGTTATCTCTAGTATGGTTTTCTCCATTGCATGAAAAACATCGGTATTTGCTTTTTGAAATACCTCCCGACTGTTGTGAAGAACCGGAAACTGGGTACCACTGGCGGGTGCTGCTGTCGATCGGGGGTAGGCTTTGGCTTGTTCATGACTTCCCTCGGGGTTGTAGGCCCAGATGATGTAGACCGGCTGAACGCTCCTCCCCATGGCTGTTTGCATCCTTCTGCGCGGCTTTAACTGGCTGCTAGGGCTACTGCGTCTTCGAATGTGGGGTCACCCCTTTTCTAGAAGACGAACTCGAATCCTATCGGAACGTAGACCACACACGAAAACGGTCTCGAAGAGCTTCCTTATCCTTGGTCCAAATCCACAAATATGTAGTGAGACTTTTGATTCTAGCTACGAAATCTTGGATCGACTCGTTACCTGTTGGACAGCTTGGTAGAATTTGTATCTTTCCGCTATTTTCCCTGGAGCCGGACTTATGTGCTTGGACAGTACTTCCACTAGCTCATTGTAGCTAGATCTCTGGTTTGTCAGGGGGACACAACCAAGAAGCAATGTGATGTTCTTGCTCCCCCTACTGTTAGAAAGTGCTCTTTTTCAAAATTTTCTTCAATTTTATTGCAAGTTACGAAATTTTTAAACCTGTCAAAGTATGCAGTCCATGTTTCCTCTGCTGCATCTAAGGCCCCAATGACCCAATTTTGGACATTGTGAAAATCACGAAATCACCTTTTTCAAAAGGCGTCGTATCTCGCCTAGGCCTAGAGCACGGCCTAGGGCCTCGAAATTATGTTTTGAATATTCACAGTACCTTCCATTTACCTTTGTCGCCAACTGTGGTGTCCTTGCACACCACTAGTAGTAGTAGTAGGATTTAGTACCTAATGGTAGTAATTATGCTTCAATTTATATTAAAATATTTATTAGATACACATAATACACTTGATACATGGTTATGCCAGTTTTTGTAGATGTTTCCCCAGTAGGAAAACAGAGGAATGGCGTCGGGAAAAAAGCCCCTTCTTTACCAAAACTATTTAGTACACATACAGTTAGTACAACCGTTGAACTGCTGTGGTGCAGTCATACCACTGGTAAACTTAGGAAGTAAAGGCGTGGCCTGTGAATATAGGTACCTGCCTACTCAGACCTATTCCTACATTATCTGGTACATTACGTTATCAATAATTCTTTAATACGTCCGAAAACAACAGAGCGTGAGCACTTGGCGAGGTTTTTTTTGTGTTGGACTAGTGAAAAATGAAATAACGATAAGGTCGAATCGATAGGTCGAAGTAAATCTAAGTTTATATCGCCATGGCTCGCACATGCGCGTAATTTGAATGCTTATAATTCATGTTGAGAATATTCTGACTGTTGGATTGAGTTGGCGCCGTCTGCTCGGCAGTCCGGGTTAGTGGAGGAACCTATATGACTGTCAAAAGTTACACCGTCTTTTCGGATGGGACGTAAAGCCGTTGGTCCCCTTGCCTTGGTACTTTTCGTGGAGTGGCCTATGTGCGGTACCCCGGTTTCCCCTCTCCTTCTCTTTAAATTTGCACTAGTGGGCTACATTGCCTGTTGCAAAAGAGACATAAATAAAAAAATAAAAATAAAAATAAATAAATCACGTCTATAAGTGTGACGTCACGGCAACATGGCCGCCACACACACGTGACCTCACACTTACATACTCTACTTCCTGGTACTCTGCCATGTTCGACATAAGTCCTCCCTGGCATCGAGCTACCTCCCCACGAGGCCGACCCAGTCAAACACATCGCGGACATTACATCTCGGCGCTTTATTAAGACTCATCTACCGTGGAACTTGTTGCCGAGGGAGATACAAGACGGATCCAAGTCCCCTAAGGTACATTGTTAATTATTCATTTACTTGGTTTGTCATTTCGAAAATACCGAACATGAACGGTAATAAAATACCTTTATTTTTTACCAGATCAATACCTTTTAAATATTTTTCATTTTATTATTATTATTATTATTATTATTATTATTATTATTATTATTATTATTATTATTATTATTATTATTATTATTATTATAGTGGTTCTTTATTGTTCAAACAATCTCAGGTACATTTGCGTCCTGGTATACACAAGGCGGGGTAAGGCCCAAGCCCAACAAAAGTTTACATTATAACAGCGTGAAAACATAAGTATAGTACACATATTATTGTAGACAAATTAATCAAATTAACAAAATAATAATAAAGATGAGTGTGATAACAAAATCAATAAAAGTTTCTATCTATAAAACAAGCAATTGTATGGCAAAATCTTTTAAAGAGAGAGAGAGAGAGAGAGAAAGAGAGTGATTACTGCAAAAATCTTCTGACTATGTGGCACGTTTGAAGGATGACTGCTTTCTGCATGCTGATGTAGAGATTTGGAGAAAGACCCAGGCATTGTAGGCTGGCAGAGAGGGAAGATGGTATGACTCCAGTGGCTGAGATCACGATAGGCACGACAGTAACAGTTTTCATTTTCCAAATTCTTGTTATTTCTTGACTTAAATTTTGATATTTTTCCACCTTAGTGTTCTCGGTGTTCTCAATATTTTTACTCATGGGGATCGCAATGTCAATTAGATATGTAATTCTGTTAGATTTATCGCATAAAATGATGTCCGGTTTGTTGTGGTCTATGGTTTTGTCTGTTATAACCTGTTTATCCCAATACATTATAAATTCTGCATTTTCGATCACAGGTGCAGGAGAATACTTGTAATAAGGAGGTGGATTGACAAGTAGATGTGCGTTCATTCCTAGATGTTGATAAACTATCTTTGCTACCTGATTATGCCTACTGAGATACCACGTGTTGGCAATTGAAGGACACCCAGCTATAACATGGTCTATTGTCTCCGTAAAACTTTTTGCATTTTCTACACATATCATTGTCATTGGATTTGATGATGAATTTTTTATAGTTGTTTGGTATTTATAACCTGATCTTGGATGGCGAACATAAATCCTTCGGTTTCAGCAAACAAATCTCCTTTGTGAATCCATCTTATTGATTTAACAATGTCAATATTTGGCTGCTGGATGCTTTTTGGGTATCTCCATGAAGTGATTTAGTATTCCAGACATTCATCTCATATTTAAATCTTCTATGTATATTTCTGGATGGAAAGAATCGTCATTTAGCCTGAGGGGAGTTATAGTTTTATCTCGGAGTTTAAGTTCTTGGTGATAATGGAATGTAGAATTAAGAAAGTATGATCTGAGTTTATGAACTTGCGAATAGCACAATGACCGAATATTTACCAATCCTCTTCCACCCTTTCCCGCGGTATATATAACCTTTCAGAAGATGCTTTTGGGTGGTGAGTTCTGAAGAAGGTCATTTGTCTTCTTGTTAAACGATCTAGGTCCATCAAGTCCACATCTGACCACTTCACAATACCAAATGAAAAGGTCAAGATTGGTAAAGCCCATGCATTTAATGCCTTGATTTTATAGCGCTTCTTTTAAGATAGTTTTAACTCTATGTTCATACTTTTGTTTAAATACATTTTTTAATTCCTTGTGGTTAAGAATAATGTTTTGCCTCATTCCTAGGTATTTGTATCTTTCTTCGCTATTGTTTATGTTTGGAATTTCTTGACCGACACCAATTTGGTAATTGTCAGTTTCTTGCAATTTTCCACTTTTCATATGCATTGAAGCACATTTATCTAATCCAAATTCCATATGAATGTCTTCACTGAATAATTTTACAATGTCAATTAAAATTTTGAGCTCTTCTTTTGATTTTCCATACATTTTAAAATCATCCATATACAGCAGATGTGTTATCCTTGTCATTATTTCTTTACAGGTAAGGCGATATCCAGCATTTGTTTGATTAAGTAGCTCTGATACTGGGTTTAATGCGAGACAAAACCATAGAGGGCTAAGGGTGTCCCCCTGGAAGATCCCTCTCTTTATTGCCATATTTTCAATATTAACAGAATCTGAATTGGTTTTTAGTATTATATTAATTCTCCATGAATTCATGAGATGCTTAAGCACCGTTATCAACTGTGGATTTACCTTATACAAATCAAGAACTTTGATTAACCAATCGTGCGGAACCGAATCAAATGCTTTTTTGTAGTCTATGTAAGCTTTATTTTTATTATTATTATTATTATTATTATTATTATTATTATTATTATTATTATTATTATTATTATTATTATTATTATTATTATTATTATTATTATTATTATTAATTCTTAATTGCATTTTGAGTGTGCTGGAGTTAGAGAGTCTACCTATCGGGCGATGTCGAGAGATAAAAAACTACAGTGGAAATGTCAACCATGTCGTGTGATAAGCAATGAAAACAAGGAAAAACCGGCTCCGCAGCAACAAGGTGACGTATTGGCAGCGCTAGCTGAAATTAATAAGAAATTAGAGGATCTCGTACTTGTTAAAGAGTCGGTAAAGAAGATTAGTGACCAGTTGGATAGTATGTCGCTGCGTGTAACGGAGCATTATGTTTTTTTAACCGAACACAAAGCTGAGATTGATATCTTGAAAGGTCAAATTGCTGAAAAAGATAATAAATTAGCAGACTTGAAGAATAGATTTAACACGCTGGAGCAATATGGTCGTAATGTGAACATCGAGATTTATGGATTAAATAAAGCGTTATTAGAGGATCGGAAGGTTCTCGCAGCCTTGGTGTGACATGCCGTGGAGAGGACATTTGATGCAGCCCACTGGCTACCGGAGGGCAGCTGGGGCTAAATGTGACCGGTTAATTGTGCAATTCGCTTCTAGACGTATGCAAGGGGCATGGCTAAGCAAGAAGCGTGTGGAGATAACTGCCGCGATGATATGTAACAACGATGATGAAACGCGAATTTTCATCAATGAAAATCTTTCGCCGTTTTACAAAGCACTTTTGTGGAAATGCAAGCAAGTGGCAAAGGATAAGAAGTTCAAGTATGTGTGGGTCAAGGGGGGGAAAATTTTCATTAGAAAAAGTGATAGTGATGATTTATTTATTGTTGTTTATCCTTGTTGTTATAAGGCGTCGACGCTAGCAAATATTTTGCTAAAACACTTGATATCTTTGTGGAAGTCTCGTGCCGCGAAGAGCCTTGCTAAATTACGTGAAACTAACATGGCACTTGTAGTTGGTTCTCCCATAAGTACTCCTTACACATGGAAGGGAAATGACTTACTGGGCAGTCTTTGAGGGCGGGCGGCAGGTCGTTCCATGGGTTAACAACCCGAAAAGAAAAAGCACGTCGGCCGAGCACTCCTTTGGCCGGAGGGGGTTGGAGGCGGGGGTGCCTAATATCGTCGCCTCTCAACACGCGGCCCTGGTTGATGCGCGCGCACACGTCAAAATCAGTGGCGCCACTGAGGCATCTTTTAAAAAACACCAGATCGGTGTATTGCAGGTGCATGGTCATTGGCATAACCTGCTTCTGGTCACAGGTGGGGGGATGTTACGGCCATGTATGAAATGCAAAGCCCTTCTCTGCACCCTCTCAAGCTTGGTAGTGTTCTCAATAGTGGTTGGGTGCCATGCGGGGAGGCCGAAAGTCATGGTGGGCTTAACTAGCGACAGGTAGGCCATCCTCTTGACGCGCGGCGTGCACCCGTTCAGATTGCGGGCCGCGAAACCCAGCACCTGCGCCGCCTTGGCCCGCACAATATCGGTGTGAACGTTCCATCGGAGGTCGCTTGTGATGTGCATTCCGAGGAGGCGCTGCTTGTCGACGTACTCGAGTGGGACACCATCTATGGTGTACAGGAAGTATAGTGGGGTGCGCGCGCGCGTGATGTCCATCATCTTGCACTTGAGGGCGTTGAGCGACATGCCATTGTTGTCGCACCAAATCTGAATGTCGTCTAGGTCTGCTTGAAGGGCGTCTGCATCCTCTTGGGTGACCACGATGCAGTACAGGGTGACGTCGTCAGCGTACTGGAGCATTTGGATCCTTGCCGAGGTAGGGAGGTCGGCTACGAAGACGTTAAACAGCAGGGGGCCAAGCACACTTCCCTGGATGACGCCCGAGGGCACGTCTCGGAATTCTGAGCGCTCGCCGTTGAACTGGACGAACTGCGTGCGGCCGACAAGGAAACTCTCGAACCACCTAAGCAAATTGCCCTTAATGCCATAATGCTCGAGCTTGGATAGTAGACGCACGTGCGGCACTTTATCGAACGCTGATGAATGATGTGTGTAAAATTACATCGGAAGAAGATTTGAAATACCTAATTAAGGAGTAATTGACTCTGTTGATAGATTAGCATTAAATTGTATAATTCTTTGTTTTGTATTTTATTTTCAAATTTTGTGTGTCATTAACCACAACAAGGCTCAATAAGTAATGTTTTTTGGCTCCAGTGATGAAAATGAAGATTATTTTGAGCCTCTAATTATAGTCAATAACCCACAGTGTAATACTATGGAGGATTGGTTTTCTTCACTAGAGACTCCATTGGTTGAAAACTTTTGTGTGTTGCATTGCAATATGCGTAGCATAAACAAGCATTGGATGGAGTTCAAGGCCTGGTCACGAGACCACATTCCATACTTCCAAGTGATTGCACTTTCTGATGTGAGTATCAACGAGACGAATGCTATGATTTATAATAATTAACCTGGCTTCTCGCGTCACTTAAATTTGCGGATGAATAAGAGAGGTGGAGGTATTATTCTATACGTAAATAGTTCTTTAGATTTCAAGATTATTTCTATTAATTACAAAGGTGTGGAGAGTTTTTTAGGGGAGGTAATGTTTAACGATAAGAAGTTTCTAATAGTTGTTGTTTATAGACAACATGCGTTGAGTAAAGGGGAGTACGTGGACATTGTTGAGTCGTAGATAGCGGAGCATGGCAGTGGATATGATAACGTTATCTATATTGGCGATATTAATATAAATCTCATTGATGTAAATCCAATAGTACAGCGGTATGAGTCGATTCTCTCTGAAGCGGGATATGCTCGGTGCATTTATGATGTAACGCGGTCAGAGATAAGAGCCGGGGACTGAGACTGAGTCGATAATAGATCACATTTATGTCAAATGTAAACAAATGAATATTGCATCAGGTGTAGTGCCGTGGACGATCTCAGACCACTATCCAATTATGGTTAGTTTACACTCTTCAAAAAGACAGGAACATTTGACACAGTGCCGTACACAAAATAATTATGTTAATGACACAGTTTTACAAAATGAATTGGATACGGTGGATTGGTCAATATTTGATAATATAAATGATCCCCAGGTAATATACGATCGACTAGTCAATGTTTTTGAAGTCGCGTATAAGAATTCGTCTGTTCAAAGACAAGTTTCAAATAAAAAGAATAGAATTAATAAACCTTGGATAGATATTGAAATTAAAAAATATTAAGAAATAGAGATCGTCTATGGAGGAAGTGGAAAAATAACCCTTCAAATATTCTCTACAGAGCACAGTATAATAAAATCCGCAATGATGTTACCAAAGCACTTAGATCTGCGAAAAAACATTACTTTGCGAATAAATTGACCAGTAATTTAAAAAGTCAAAAATGGGTGTGGTCAACAATAAATGAAGCTATGGGCAAACCAACGCGAAAAACAGTAGACGAAGAAATTTTAACTAGTTTTAACGATTTCAGAGAAATTTCGAAAAAGCCCCTCGCGGAAGACTTTGCGAAGCATTTTGTGAGTGTGACAGAAAAGCTTATAGAGGAACATACATTTACATTTAATTCTGTCCATGTAGTAAATGAATGTCAGTCGTTTTGGTTGAAACCAATCACACCTGAGCAGGTTAGATTAATTATTTCAGAACTAGACCATAAAGTATCGGGTGGTTGGACGGCATTCGAATCAAGGACTTAGAAAGGTGTTTAATTCAGGTGTCTATTGTACTAGCAAAATTTATAAATTTGTCGTTTGAAACTTCTGTATACCCAGCTAAACTAAAAACATCAATTGTGAGGCCAATATTTAAAAAAGGAGATCGTAGGAATTTCAATAATTATCGGCCTATATCGATACTTTCTACTATTGATAAAATATGTGAGCGATACGAATAAGGAATTACTTAAACTATTTTGAATAGGTACAAAATTTTAACGCCGTGCCAATTTGGTTTTCAAAAAGGTAAAGGGACAGACATGGCTTTAGATGATTTTTCGAATTACATTAATGGTCAGCTAGATAAAAATAAATTCGCACTTTGTCTTTTTGTAGATTTTGCCAAAGTAATCCTGTCAAATAAGAATTTTTGGAGGAAAAAATTGCGATGTCGCTGAATTTTTGCAGAGACCTGCCTTAAAGGATACTTATCAACATACCAAAACTCCCCTACAATCGGACTGGAGCTTCGGCCGCCATATTGGAAAATGGCGGCCAAAAAGTGTTTGTTATCGAATATCTCCAAATTTGTTTGAGATAGACAAAATATCTCAATGGCAAAAATATTCCCCATTTAATTCCCTACAAAACAGGTGTCTTTTATAGTTTTGGTAGGGGCAAAGGTTACGTCACAAAATCGTGGTTTATATATTGCTTATTGGAGTACCAGCTAATTTCCAAATTTTCACGCCCAGCATCAAACAATGCCCGGTAAATCCGTAAGAAATCGATTTAAATACAAAAGGACTTTTGTACGGGGTTCATGAAAGCTTCCATTAGTATTTTAAAAAATCAGTTCTGCCAAATCGGATTTTGCATTTACCCAGAATTTGGGTTTTTCCATTGTTGGCATTTCCTCAAAAATGCCCTTTTTGACTGTCCATTATTAAGCACTAAATAGCATTGAAGGAAAAAATTCTTTCTACGCACTTTGAAATGACTTAAATAATGATCCGATTACAACCAAAGTTTAAATCCAATATGGCTGCTAATTCCTAATATTCACAATATGAATACTGTTTTCGTGCTGTTTTTACACTCTTTTTGTTACATAATTCACTTTGATGCTGTGGATATTAGGAATTAGCAGCCATAATGGATTAAAACTTTGGTTGTAATCGAATCATTATTTGAGTCATTTCAATGTGCGTAGGAAGAATTTTTCCTCCGATGCTATTTAGTGCTTAATAATGGACAGTCAAAAAGGGCATTTTTGAGGAAATGCCAACAATGGAAAAACCAAAATTCCGGGTAAATGCAAAATTCGATTTCGCAGACCTGATTTTTTAAAATACTGTGGAAGCTTTCATGAACCCCGTAAAAAAGTCATTTTGTATTTAAATCGATTTCTTACGGATTTACCGGGCATTGTTTGATGCCGGGCGTGAAAATTTGGAAATAAACTGGTACTCCAATGAGCAACATATAAACCACGATTTTGTGACGTAACATTTGCCACTACCAAAACTATAGAAGACACCTGTTTTGTAGGGAATTAAATGGGATATATTTTTGCCATTGAGATATTTTGTCTATCTCAAACCAATTTGGAGATATTCAATAACAAACACCTATTGGCCGCCATTTTCCAATATAGCGGCCGAAGCTCCAGTCTTGCTCCAGTCCGATTGTAGGGGAGTTTTATAGTGTTCGTCAAGATCGTGGAGCGCTAGCGGTTTCTTTCAAATCTTCATGAATAGGGTTCCCAATCATGTACTTGTCAAAGGTACAATAAGGCAAATGATTGCTTCGGCTGCCGCCAAGAATTTTGTGGTTTCTACTAAAGATGCTGAAAACATAATTTCAACCCTTCGGTAGGCCGGGTCAGGTAATACTTTGTTTGTGTGATGCGTTGATGGTCTAGTCAATGTTTTTATCCCATTTGGTGACAGTTGTAGGACCTGTGTCCGTGCGTCCGGTCAGAAGCTCTTTTGAGGAAGTTAAGTGGGCGTGTAATTCTTCATGAATAGAGCTCTAGAATGTGCTCTACGATCTTGACGAACACTATAGTATGTTGATAAGTATTATATAAGGAAGTTCTCTGCAAAAATTCAGCGACATCGCAATTTTTCCTCCAAACGTCAATATACGATCTTATTTGACAGGATTAAAAGCTTTTGACACGGTAAATTTGGAAATTTTACTTGAAATGTTAGAAAAAGCAGGTGTTCGTGGGCCAATTCTTTCATGGTTTAGAATTTTTTTAACTGAACGCGACATTATTGTAAAAATTGATGGTGAATTTAGCAGTAATTATAAAATTAAATACGGGGTGCCACAAGGCTCAATTTTAGGACCAACCCTTTTTCTTTTGTATATTAAAAGTATACCAAATGTGTTTAGATATTGTAAGGTATATTTATACGCAGATGATACAGTGCTGGTAATCACGCATTATGACTTGCTCGTAGCATTAACACAATTAAAACAGGATCTCATTTCATTTCAAAAATGGCTTCATGACATGGGTCTAGTTGTAAACTTAGGAAAAACTAACATAATGTGCATTCATGCGCCCAACAAACTAAGTGACGTTAAGATTAATGTACAGTGGCACACCGCATTGTGTCTAAAGCAGGTTGTTCTACCCGTCGTAAATTCTAACATTCAAATGTTTAATATTCCGCCACTGTGTAGTTGTCCGTCAATTGTCGAGGTTAAAAAATACCAATACTTGGGAATTGTGGTAGATAACACTTTTTCCTTTAAATTACACGTGGCCAAAATTTTGCAAAGTATTCGAATATCGTCTTTCTATATTTTTCAAATACGTGACCTATTTCCTCTTAATATTTTAAAAATGGTTTACTATGCCATTGTTCATTCATATTTGTCGTATGGAATAACTGCTTGGGGATCGGCGTCTTGACTCACTCTGTCTCCTCTGGAAGTAATGCAAAATTCTATTGTGCGCTCTTTGTTTTGCTCAACAAATGTTGTTAAAAATTATAACACTATTCAAACTTACAAATATTGTAACATTCTGCCGGTGCAGCAAATGTATTTTTATTATTTTATTATTAAACACCTTTTCAATATCAAGTCTGAAAAGTATAAAAGTACGTGCCATACACGGAGTGGAAATGATTGTATGTATGTGGTTCCACGTGTGTACACCAACTACGGTTTGCGTTGCATACATTATGCTGTTCCGGCGTTATGCAATGAATTGCCTGAAAATGTCAAAAACGTTCAAACCTTTGCAAAATTAAAGGAAAGTTTAAAAGATTACATATTTAAAAAAATTGAAAAATAAAAAGTTACGTTGTTGTTGTTTTTTTGTTTTTTTTTATAACCTACATGATTTACCTATTTAATCGTTAAAAAATAATGCAATTTAGACGAATTCTGGTTATGCGTGTCGTGGTGCTCGAACTGTTAAATGCGAAATGTGCTATTGTGTTGATGTTTTGTTTATGGTTTTATGGTTGTGGTGGAATTTGGTCTTTAAAAAAAAGCTTTATCAAAGCCTTGCAGCTGGTTCTTTTGTTTAGGATGTGGTAATTATTATTATTATTATTTTATTGGATGTATTTCATACAAACTCGGTTAAAACCGGAGCTAACATGTTGTACGGACTTACGTCAAGTACTTCCATGTGTACCTATTACATACATTATTACTTTTGTCTTAACTCTAACTAAAAGTCATTTATAATTCTAATATTGTTTTAGATGAGTTTTCTTTGCTGTTACGGTGTGGCCGATTTCTTTGTCGTCATCCTAGCATTTGCTCTTCGACTATGGGAACCCGAAAACCATGTCAGGATGGAACTGTCTCAAATCTCGAAGTATCATTCTTATTTAGAAATTACGAACTATTCTACCGTGTTGAGTATTACTTGCCTTTGAGTCTCGTTGTATCATTGGGTTGAAGATTTTAGTTGTTTAATGCTTTCATGTAGCTTCTTCGTATGATCCGTTTGCTATATAATGAATGGGATTGTATTTACCTTTTCTGTTTTCCACATCTTCTTGATCTCAATTGCAAGTTCACTATACTTGTCAATTTTTTCTTCCACGTGTCTCGACTTATGGCAATTGGGATAGCAAACGTCGATAAGGTTTTATTTCTTGTTTCTTCTTGTCAATTATTATTAAATCCGGTCTGTTGTGAGTATCGTTTGTCTGTTATACTGTGCGGTCGTATATTTTGTAATCCTTACTATCTAGTACTTTCTCTGGTTTGTATTTGTAGTAAGGTGTGTGTGTGTCATGAGGTTGAAACTTGATTGCTAGTTTTGATGAATAATGTTAGCTACGGGTTATGTCTGTAGAGGTACCCTTTTTTGACATAGTGACTTGCACCCGGATAGTGTGTTAAATTGTTTCACCCTTGCACTACATTTCTACATTGATTCGTTTACTGTCGCATCTTGTATTATGTAATTTTTTTAAAATTGTTCGTCGCAATCACTCTGTCTTGAATAGCCATCATAAAACCTTCTGTTTCTCCAATGTTCCCCGTTGTTTAACCACCTATTTGATGCTTAATATCTCGTCCCTTTGTGTATTCATCATAATGGTCTGTCTCTGGTGTGTAGGGTCGTTTCTGCGAGACGTAACTCTTTTGAAGCGTCATTTATGAGTTTCCTTGTAGTTGACTTTTCGTTTGCTAGATTGAGTGGGGGTTAATGATTTGTCAGCTAGCACCACAGCCCTATGAAGTGTGATTGGTTGTCTTTGTAAAAGTATTTTCTTAAATTGTCTATTGTTTATAATATAAGTTGTTCAGATCAATTAGGCCCCGTCCTCCTTTTTCTCTTGAAGTGTCAATCCTCTATTGCTGATTTAGGATGAGTTTCTGTTTTTTGGAAAGTGTAGTACGATTTAATATTTCCAACGCGTGGATGTCTGTCTGCGTCCATTTAATGATTCCGAATGAATATGTCAGTACTGGTACAGCATATGTATTTATTGCTGTCCCTAGTAAAAATATTTGGTTGCCAAATGGTTGCCAAGTGGTCACCAACAGGTCACCAACTAGTTCACCAACTGATGCCAAGTGATCGCCAAGTGATCACCAACAGCAGCCAAATGGTCGCCAACAGGTCGTTTTTGTGTCAAAATACTGCATTGCAGATTGTGACCCGTTGCTGCCTTTTGGTGAACGTTTGCTGTCATATATTTCTTTTTGAAATTTTCTTGGCGACCTTGGGTAACACTTGGTAACCTGTTGGCGATCAAAAATAAGCCTTGGTGATCTGTTGGTGACCGCTTGGCGACCGTTTTTGGCATACAAATATTTCTACCAGGGGTGATCTTGTTTTTACCGTTTAGTTGCGTCTTGAGGATAGACTTTAGTCGTTTCTTGTATGTATCTATCAATTTTGCTTTCATAACTTTATGTTCAATTCTGGCAGCTTGTGAAATCCAAAATATTTGTATACATCGTTATCGTCCTTTATTCCAATCCTATTTCCATCATCTAGCTGTAACTCTTCTGCTTGTGTAACCTTCCCCTTTTCGATACGTAGCGTTTTACATTTGTCTACTCCAAACTCCATGCAGATATCTTGACTAAATTCTAATGTTGTATTGACTAGACTGTTTTTTTGAGCAAAATTTTGATGCATACAACTTTAGGTCATCCATGTAGAATAGGTGGGAAATTGTGTGACATACCACTTATTGTCCTTAATTTTAAATCCGTATGTCGATTCTTTAAAGCATATGTGACAGTGGTTTAAATGCAGACAAAACCATAATGCACTTAATGAGTCCCCTTTGGGAAAAATGCCACGTTTAATTTGTATTGGATCTGTAGTTATCTGCTGGTTTTTCATATTTAGTTTTAGTGTTGTTCTCCATGTCTCCATAACTGTCTTCAAAAAGTTTACAATTACTGGGTTGTTTTTTAATATTTTGTAAAATCTGAATAAGCCATGTGTGTGGTGTTGAGTCAAAGGTTTTCTTGTAGTCAATGTAGTTTACGTGAATATTCCTTTTCTTATTGTGTGCCTGATTCTTTACAGTAGAGTCGATAATAAGTTGTTCTTTACACCCCTTTGTGAGTTCTTACAGCATCCTTTTTGTTCCTCGGCCATGATATTGTGTTCTTCGCAATGATTATATACTTTTTTTGTTATGCATAAAGCCCAAAATTTTATATATAGTTGGTAGAAAATGTATTGGCCGATATTTACTTGGGTTCTTCGTGTCATTGTCCTTTAGTTTGAGAAAGGTTACTCCTTCAGTAAAGAATTCGGTATTTCTTTAACTCCATTTATAAACTCTTGAGACATTTTCTAATTTGATTGTGAGTAGTATTGAATTTCTTATACCAAAAATTTTTTAATATTATCATTACCTGGTGCTTTCCAGCTATGTGTAGCACTGATTGTCGACTTTATCATCAATAGTTATACCTTCGAATCTCACTCATAATATCGCTCATCCTAGCTATTTCATCTTTTTAATCCATTGTGCCCTCCTGGTTGTGTGCTACCGGGTTACCCCCATATTCCTGTCCAAAACTCTTCTATCTCTGTCTTAGTTGGTGTTCCATTTCCCATTATTTCTTCGGTACCCAGATAGTTGTTGGTAAAACTGTTTTTCCTTTTCTTTAAACATTCGGTTTTGTCTTTCCTAATATACATTTTTTATATATTTTTAATCTCTTAGCTAGAGCACTTACTTTTTGTTTAAGTGTATCCAAATATTCATGAATGAATTCGTTAAATGTTTCATGCTTGCGTGAACCTTGAATCTTTAAATATATTTTGGCAGTATCTTATCACATTTTTAGATCGATTACCCCTTCGGTATTGTTCCAGTCGACCGATATCTCTCCTAAGCTCAACGATTCTCCCCAAATAGTCGCTTTTCCCTTTCGTACTTTTCTCCTCCCCATTTTTTCCCTTTTAAGAAGTTGCGATTTTTCCTTTAAGCCCAAATATCTAACCACTGCTACAGCGGCACAATAAATTGCCGCATGAACGTCTGCAAAAGATAGCTCGTCTTGTGTGTAATCTGATAAAATATGTGTGTTCATTATGTGTACCGCTGTCTTCATTTCCTTTGAATGCTTGGGTTTAGGTATGTATGGTCTTCTGTTTGGTTGTATGTGCGCAAACTCTGACATGGCTGTTGTAAATGCTAAAGCTAGGATGTTCTTTTGATTGATCATGTCAGGTGTATTTTCTATTGCTTTATGCATATCTACCTCTTGTGTTTGATCGTCTAGTTGTTCTGGGTATCTTGATCTTCTTGGTTGGTTTGGTAATTTCTAGTGGTTCTGGACGTTCTGGTAGGCCTGGACGTTCTGGTAGTCTGGATGTTCTGGTAGGCCTGGACGTTCTGGTAATCTGGGTGTTCTGGTTGGTCTGGACGTTTGATAGGTCTGGACGTTCTGGTTGGTCTGGAAGTTCTGGTGTGTCTGGTAGATTTGAAGTTCTTGCAGGTATGGCAATACCGGTATTTCTGGTAGTTCTAGTAGCTCTGGTATGAAATGGTCTTCTTCTTCGCTGTCCTCTGCTGATGTATTGCCGTATCATCTTGATGTGCTTGTAGTTCGTTTTTTCACTTCGCGTTTATTCTATTTAATATTTTACTGGTAACATTTTATTTTTAACTATAATTCTTCTTTGGTCACCTATTTTCTGTTCACTTATTCTAAAAAAGGATATTCACGAACAAACTCCCTATGGAGCTCTTGTCGATAACCTATTAAAACGTCTCTAATAACGTTACCCTATAATAGCTACGCCCTCACACAATGTTATTATTATTATTTATTATTATTATTATTATTATTATTATTATTATTATTATTATTATTATTATTATTATTATTATTATTATTATTATTATTATTATTTTATTATTATTATTATTATTATTATTTTTTAAAATGTTACATAAATCAAATTTTCAAATTGCAGATAAGATTTTAAAAACTATCCTTCCAAATCACATAATGGCTGTGTTCCTCAAATGAACTTTCGAAATAACTGGTTTGCTCCCTGTAAATAAGTTGTTTACGTATAGGTAATCTTAAGTTTTTATTATAGAATGAGTATAAAATCAAAATCGACCATAACATCTCCACAAGAACGAAGACAGCTAATAAATTTCGAGTTCCACTTGTGTAAACAAATATGGTGGAAAGGTTTGTTTAAAACTGTGTACCGCAGGGGTTTCATTTATTGCCTAAGAACTAAAAGATTTAGATAAATTAGTAAAGTTAGTTTTAAAAGTAAAGAATTTCTCTTGTGTTAAAAGAAGTTTAATTTTGTATACGTTTTTAATTTTGTATTAAATTGATCTAATATAATAATTTATTTGTTGTTATATCTACTATTTAATGTGCTGGCTGAATGTATTCATAATAATAATAATTTGGCAACTGCTCATGTAATGTTTACGATTATTGACATATTGTATCGATTATATTATATATTTAGTATTTAGTATAAATTTCCTGTGTCTGACATAATTTGATTTGGGTTTTTATGCTCTTCATTGTCCGTAATTTTGTATATTATAAATAGCCCACAGACAAGCTTCTGATGAAGCTTTGTGGGATATCGAATCCAATAGAATATGTTTGATGTGTAATGATATGCTTTATTATTAATAAAAAAAAAAAAAAAAATTATTATTATTATTATTATTATTATTATTATTATTATTATTATTATTATTATTATTATTATTATTATTATTATTATTATTATTATTATTATTATTATTATTATTATTATTATATTATTATTATTATTATTATTATTATTATTATTTTTTTTTTTTTAATTAACACAATTAACTGGTCGGGACATTTCGCCGCGTCGATTCTGCTTTAATTGCGTTTGACGTTTCAGCCCAACTGTGTGGGCTATCCTCAGAAAACAAGAAATAAAATTAAAAACTTACAAAAATATAACCTTGTTAACAGCAAAACTGATTAAAGAATCACCATTAGATGCAGTGGTAAAAAAGACGATAACCCAACACGATGCAAGAACTCCGAGGATATATGGTCTTCCAAAAGTTCACAAGCCAGGAGTTCCTTTACGTCCGATTGTTAACGCAATAGGTTCCCCTACCCATGAGTTGGCTCGCCACTTGGCTAAACAGATCAACCACTTGTGCCAGAGACCAAGTCATACATTAAGAACTCGGTTCATTTTATTGAATGTCTTAAAGACCTAACATTCGATAACCAAGACTTGATGGTAAGTTTTGACATTGTGTCATTGTTTACTAATATTCCAGTGCCAGAAGCAATGAAGGTGGTACGAGAAAGAATTCCTTTGGCAAAACACATCTCGGACTTAATTCAACATTGTCTCGAATCCACGTTCTTTGTTTTTGAAGGAAAAGTGTATCAACAAACTGAAGGCACTCCAATGGGCAGTCCTTTATCTCCAGTAGTAGCCAATCTCTTTTTGGATCATTTCGAGTCCAAAGCCCTGGACTCGGCCACACTTAAGCCAAAGATTTGGTTGCGATATATGGATGACATCTATGCAGTTTGGCCACATGGTAGGGAAACACTTAATGCATTTTTGGTCTATTGGAATAGCATCCATCCAAGCATTCAGTTCACTATGGAATTAGAGACAAATGGCCAACTAGCTTTTCTGGATATTCTTGTCACGAGGGGAAATATTCCTGGCCACTCAGTTTATCGTAAACCCACTCATACCAACTTGTACCTGCATGAGACATCCCATCACCACCCTCCACAGAAACAGTCTGTTATTAACACGCTGGTCACCCGCGCTAACAGACTGTCAGACGAAGCAAGTTTAGGGAGGGAAAAGATGGTGCTCAGAGAAGCATTATTAAACAATGGATACAGTAATGCAACCATCAACAGGGCTTTTAATAGACCACAGAGACCTGCCAACAGTGAGATAGTAGAAGATGAGGCTACCGGTAACATCACGAGAGCTTTCCTGCTTTACGTGAAGTATACGACGGACAGAATTGGTCGCATTTTAGCCAAAAAAGATATAAAAACTATTTATACTCCATGGAAAAAGGTAGCCCATTTGATGAAGCCAGTCAAGGATATAATTCCACTGCAAGAGAGTGGTATTTACCAAATTCCTTGCAAGTGTGGATTGGTTTATATAGGCCAAACATGCAGGACAGTAGGAACAAGATTGAAAGAACATAAAGCGCATTGTAGGCATGCTCGAGAAGAACAGTCGGCGGTTGCTAAACATGCTTGTGAAAATGCTAATAATCCAAGACATGGAATTCTGTTTGATAGTGCCACAATAGTTTGCAAAGAGCCTCGGTTACTACCAAGATTGGTTAGAGAGTCCATTGAAATAGCTAAAACACCAAACAATTTTAATGGTGATGTTGGGTTTAAGCTGAGCGGGTCGTGGGCGCCCATAGTAAAACTGATTCAAGACAACTCCAACACTGGCCGTATCGTAAATAAACGCATTATCCCCGAGATCTTACTCCCGGTTTCGAATGCAGGCCTTCTCGTCCTCCCTTGTCCCGGAAATGGATCAGCCCCAAGAAAGTGGAGTTCGACGGAGTGATCGGATACGCACCAGAAATTCTCAAATGTGAGGTTGATCTGGTTGTGAAAAAGACTTCATTAGAATGTAATGCAATTTTATAGAAGGCGGAGCCTGATCATGGTAACTGTTTGTTTTGTTGTTGTTATTTTGTTTTTACCCAGTAAACACAGAGTGCAAATTGTGAGATAAATGTGACAAGTTTAAATCCATCTCGGAGAGCATGTTCGAAAGATTTTAGAAATGCATCGGAGAGCTCAAATGGGCCGACAATCAATTATCCTTTAACTCTCAGAGAGGAACAGGGTGTTGGTTCTCGAGTTGTCTTATTTTACTATGTAATGAGTACTCCAAGAGTTGTACTAAAATATAGCTTGGAGTACTCAAATTTGTACCAAAAAACTGTAGGATTCTCACAGAGGCTCTAGAGTTGATCTTGATTGTCAAAATGCTCACAAAGACTCACAGAGTTGTACCAGAATAAAACTATCCACGCGTCTGAAACGCGATCTAGGAGCAAATAAAAAACGAAGCACTAAATTAATCGCTTTTCTTTTTAATATTAATTAATCAAATTCTTATTATTTATTTCCTAGTACTCAATCGAAAACCTGAAATTTGGATACCAAAATATTTTAAATTGATTGGTTTAAAAAGTTACAAGTTTTATCATGGTGACCCCGAACTCGATGACTGTGCACCATTGAAACCAACACTTACCGTAGCGCCACGAAAAAACGCTGAAGACGACAGGGAAATACCCCCATGGGTATAGCACAGCAATCGATGAACTATATAGACAAATTGTGCCTTGCTCTGTGGCCTTTCCTTTAACCTTTAATTAATACGTGCATTGTTTTTGTGTTTTAATAGTATTTTTCAGTACTTGTAATAATTTATAGTATTTTACAAATTATTTTACTAAATGATTGTTGGAAGCAAAATTTAATACTCTTTACCTCCTGAGAAAAATCTTTGCTTTTCAAAAGCAAGGTGTTCTATATCACACCTATAGTTTTTGAGCTAGAAGGACTTGAATTTTTAAGTGGCGAGGTAAATGCTTACAATGAAAAATTTTCAACTTCAGAAAACGTCACAGGTCCTAAGCCTGGGGGAGAGCCACGGCCTCCCTCCTTTCCCCCTCTGCCGAATACAGCTTCCGTGCATGTAAACATTTAGAGTTTCGAAAACAAAAAAATTAAAAAAACGCAAACTTTTTAAAGTTTGTGTTTATCTTTTAATCGCCCTGTACTAAGGTAAAGTCTTCATTACATTTCCCTCAAAATCGGGGCGTCGCCGTGTTCGAAACGGCCGGGGCGGGAAAAAAAACGAGGGCCCCCATTTGTTATTTCGGATAGAACATTTTGTTTTAAATTTCCCAGCAAAAAATTTTGAAAAAGGACTTATAAGTTAACAAATAAATTTCAAAATTTTGCTCTAGAGGGCTTGCAACTTAAAACATACACATTGAAGAACAAAATCATCTTTTCGTTTTTCTAAAAACAAAAAAATCGAGATAGAACATTTTCATTCTGACCGTACGTGTGTCTCAAATATAAAAATAATTCGTTGGGTGCTTGATGTGAGATTAGGGTTCTCAGAGCGACGGAATAACGACAAGGAAAATCATATTTTTTTTAATCAAGAAGCTGGTTTGATTTCTTGTGTTTATCAAAAGATAAGTATGCCAGTTTTCGAACCCCACCCATTTGGGAAAAAGCTTGTCCTGCAATATCATCTTAGAAAAAATATTTGTATCACATCTATGAAACACCACAATTTTTTACATTCAAAAAGTCCTTAATTGAGGGATCACTGTGTTCCGCTGGGTCGTCAAAACAAAAAATTAAAAATTTTTTTGTCCCGATTGCACTTCGCATCAAAAATTTCCGAAATTGACACACACACGGGGACTAACAAATTAAAATAAATACTTAACATTGCTTTTGATGTTACTGTATCGGTTAAAATTTTTTTCGAAGGGGTCCCTGCTTCCAAATAAAAAAAACTCCCGGTTTTCCTTCGTTTCCCCCTTTCAAACTCGGGAGTCTATAGCAAACTGTAAACTATTCTAGCCCAAGTACGAAAGTGCAGCTATCTCTTGATTCGGGTGTTCACCAGATTCGACGCCCCCATGCCGATTTCCTGACGGGAATTTTTTTCTCAGGCTTTTCTTCATATTGATGCGAATGCGGGATTAGCCGCAGAGTCAAACTAGTAACCCCAAATAATATTTGTTTGCAGATTTTCCCCTTGGCCGTTTTCCCATTTTTTAAAAAACAAATTTTATTTATTTAATTTTCCGAATTAGCCCAACCAGAAGTTTCCTATTTTTTAAAAAAATCCGACTTTGGTTGGGGCGTTGTTTGATTTTCGCATGGTTCGAGCCCTCCATCCTTTTAAATATTAAAGTGACGATCTTGAAAACGTACATCACAACCCCCAATAAATAATTTCAGTTAAAATGACTAAATATTTTTGAGCTTGTAATCTAAGTTATTTTTGATATCTGATTTTTTCACTAAGAGTTTTTACCAAAAATAAAGGGACTCGAAATAGTGGAAAAATTTTTAGATTTCCCCCAGTTTACATAAAATTTCGAAAAAGTAATAATTTTAATATTTTATAATACCGGTAAAGTTGTTTGCTTACTAAACCAGGAAACATGAAGTTAAAAAATAGCATTTTAAAAGATAATAAATGTCTTAAAAAAAAATATAAAAAAACAGTCTGTATTAAATTTATATTTTGATTTAAAAATCTTCTGGTAGAGCCCACCGAGTTGGTTTGCAAGAGAGGGAACAAATTGACAATAATTTCTTACAAAATTTCATAAATTTTTTGTTTTGCGTAAAATAATATAATCCAATTATACTTCTCAAAAGCACTCAAAACCCCCCCCAAATGTGGTGATAAAAAAAAAAAAATAAAAATGCATTTACTGCTCGAAAAACTCTCAAATATCACGAATGTGAGGATTTTGATCAAAAAAAAAGTAGTATCAAAATGACAACTCGTTAACACTCGGTGAGTAGATTAAATTTAGCTTATATTATGGGATCGGGTTGTATTTTAGAGTAACAATGTGACAAATAAATTCTCACAAATTACTCACATTGGTTGGGGTAAATAAGTCATAGTTCTTATCAAAACCCTTCAAAACCCAAATCAAAGTAGCAAATTCAATTCAAAATAAACCAAAAATATTGGTAAGACACAAAGCTTAAAATCATCGGGAAAGAATGCAAAAAACAAAGGGGTATCAAGTGACAGTTCTGGTATCACTCGTAGTAGAAATAAATATTTTTTTTTGGGATGACCTGGTGTTTTTTAGAAGGGCACAAAGTGATGACTTTTTAAATGAAAAATTTTATTTCATCACAAAACATCTCCAAAATTTCTCACTATTGTGAGGGCCGACTTTGTGAGCTTGGACCAAAAAAAAACCCATCCGAGAGCTCTTGTTTTACTGGGGGATATGGGAAGCCTTGTCTTGGCTTATTTTTTGTAAGTTTTTAATTTTATTTTTTTTTTCTGAGGATCCGAGGAAACAAGGAACAGTATGGCTCTCTGGCGCGCGAGTGAGGAACTAGAGAATCGGGGATAGGGACCCCACCCGATGGAAAAGCATTGGAATGCGCGTCTACGAAAAAACTAAGAAATATTTTTGTTATTTAATTCACCAAAATTTTTCAATTTTGAAAGCAATAAAAAACAGAAACCCAAAAAGATTTCCCCTTTCAAACCCTTTCTCATAGTCAACAAAAATACCCGAAAGGTAAATTTTCTAAACTTTACTTTTGGGCTCGGCGGAAAGTTGCAGGGTTTTTGAATGAAGCATATATTTTTAGCATTATTTTATCTGCCGATTCACTACCGATTATTCTGTGTTTTTAGTAGCAGATTACACCAAGTTTGAAAAATATTCAACCTCTATGCCTTCGTTTTTTTCACATTTAAAAAGCCTTTGTTTAGCTCCCTTCACGGAGATTTTTAGGCCCAGATTTGCTTTGGTGCGTGTCAAAATAGGGCCCAGTGCCTACATGTTATTTTTTCTGTAGGCTCTTCATTAAATAATAATATAGAAGCTGAAAGGGTGTATGGCCTACCAAAGAAAATTTAAATATGGCCAAATATTATTTTTTAATTATTTTTAATTAATTTTGCACGTTTAAGTTTTTCGTTTTTTTTTCAAGTTTAATTATTAATTATTAATTAATTATTTAATTAATTAATTTTGCACGTCTGCTAGGCCCTAGGCTAGGCGACTTTTGGCTGTAAATGCGAGATCAACACGCCTAAACAACACATGCTGACGGAGCCTATCCAATTATTGAAATAAATTGATAGTTTTGGGATACAGACTGGTTATTTTTTTTAAATTTATATTTTAGTAAAAAAAATTATTAGTTTTTTTCTAGCCGAGTCATTTGACACCTAGGGATGGTTAAAACTGGCAAGCAGAGGCCTAGGCCCTATAGGCCAAGCTAGGCGGCCGTCAATTTTCCGCGCTGTTCTCTCAGTTATCACAGCTCTAGGCCATTAACATTTTGTCAAATTACTAGTCCACGCTTGCATTAGCATATTATACTACAAGGATATTTTATACTCTGGGATTAGTAATTGATGCTCAGCTCTTTGTTTTAGATTCAGGGCAAACAAATCATAGGCGCTAGTAATTTGAAATGCAGTAGGCCTACGTGAGAAGAACGTACCCTATATAAAATCACTTATTCTTTACAGTTTTTCATTATGTTTAAACTTGAACTATGCCACAAGGTATCAACCTATAGTTCTGAATCATTTTCTATTATGTAACTGGACGTTTTCAACAGAAAAAGTAGGTTTCAAGATTGGGTCCATGCAATATCGACCAATTTCACTCCTTCCAGCTTTCTCTAAAATCCTAGAAACATTGATACATAAAAGAATAACATTGTTTGTTGAAAAAAATAACCTCCTAACAGATAAACAAAATGGGTTTAGGAAAAACAGGTCAACCCTAGGAACTATTCAAAATTTTATAGAAAATATAATAGAAGGGAAAAAATGTAATGATCTTGTACTTGGAGTATTTTGTGATCTATCAAAAGCCTTTGATTGTATAGATCACAAAATACTTATAGATAAACTCAAATTCTACGGCATAAGAGGTATAGCTCTAGACATGATTGTGTCATATCTAACAAATCGTGTACAATACGTAGAGCTAACTGCCATGGATGAAGATAACAATGAACAGAAATACTTATCAAAACCAACAAAAATTACCTGCGGAGTGCCACAAGGATCCATACTAGGGCCACTTCTTTTTATTATATTCATTAATGATTTGCTCACCTTATAAAAAACTCACAGCTCTTTGCGGATGACACAAGCATCACCATCAGAGCTAGCTGTGTAAAATCACTTATAACACAATCGGAAAAACAGCTGTTTGTGGCAAACCAGTGGTTTAGTGTAAACAATCTGATACTAAATTATAACAAAACCACATTTGTCATGTTTGGCAACCAGAACATCAAAGAGGAAGAAAACCACAAACCCTCACTATCAACGCTGAGAAAAAACAAAAATAAAAAAGACTAATCTCGCAGATTTTCTTGGCCTAACGATTGATGAACATCTAAATTGGAACAAACAATGTGAAAAATTGTCTAAAAAATTAAACTCAAACTATATATGCATTAAGGATTATAAAATCAATTTAAAATATTAAAACAGCTAAAATAGCATATTCCGCAAACTTTGAATCTCATCTCAGATATGGAGTAGAATTCTGGGTGGTTCCCCAAATGCAAAAACAATTTTCACATTGCAAAAAAAAGCTCTCAGGATCATTCTGGGTCTAAGACAAAGAAAAGACTCTTTCATAAAACCTCACTGTAAAGAACACTTTATAAAACATAAGATATATAACATTCTACAGCTTATACATAATGCAAACCATCTTGTACATACACAAACAACCCAATGAACATACCCTCAACAGCGACATCCATTCTCACAACACCCGTCAAAATAAACATATTCACACACAATACCTCAAAACTAAAACACCACAACAAAATTAATCAAACACAAACTAAAAACAATACAACAAATCGCCACAAAAAATAAAAAATATAAACAATGTAAACTCATTCAAACACAAGCTGAAATCAATTTTACTAAAAAAAGCATATTACTCAGTTCAAGAATACCTAGAAGACAAAAACATATAGGCCTTCAAAGATACCTACGCAATTAAAAAAAAAATTCAATATGTCCAGGTTACAACCAAGTGCACTAGTGACTAGGGGCCTATGGATTTTAAAATATATTTATTTATCTCTAATTCAAAATTTAAGTGTAGGCCTAATATTAATCGTATTTTTTATTTTTTCATTGTATTATATTCTTAGTTTATTATATAGCCTACTATGGTAATCTATTTATTTATTTAACTGTATATTTAAACATTTTTCCAAATACCCTATTGTAATAATCCTCTACAGAGGATTAGATGGGTCAACTACAATGTAACATTTGTATTGGAAATAAAACCTACTACTACTACTACTACTACTACTACTACTACTACTACTACTACTACTACTACTAAATGTTAGCCAAGCGTGTGGACGTCAGCTATCCCCTTTTACCCGGCCATCTTGCTAAACAGCTGATTGCTCACTAGCGCTCCATCGGACATTTTTTCTCCGGATAGCCCACACAGTTGGGCTGAAACGTCAACCGCAATTAAAGCAGAATCGACGCGGCGAAATGTCCCGACCAGTTAATTGTGTTAATTATTTACCGGGCCGCGAAAGCCTCAAATTTGAAATTATTTTTATTATTATAATTATTATTTTTATTATTATTATTATTTTTTGTTTATTATGGAATTTTGTTTTGTCTCAATTTCATGCTATGGAATATTTAAATTCAATGTTGCCGTATTAAAAGAAATAATCAATGTAATTTAATTTTGTTTGTCAAGAATGTATAATTTTAATAGAAATATCATCTGTATTGATATAGGAACTGGATTCCAAGGGATTGATTTAATGTATTACTATGTACAAATGTATAAAAATATTTGAACCTGCAGATAAGCTGTTTTGCAGCTTCGCAGGACAATCGATTGTATCTATAAATAAATTGTTCAATAAAGGCAACTTAAAAAAATATATATATATATATAAATGGTGTGAAACGGGTCATTTTGCCGCGTCCCTTGTTTACACTTACTAGTGTGTGAGTTCGACGTTTAAGTATTATTATAAAAATTATTATTATTATTATTATTATTATTATTATTATTATTATTATTATTATTATTATTATTATTATTATTATTATTATTATTATTATTTTATTGGATTTATTTCATACAAACTTGGTTAAAACCGGAGCTAACATGTTGTACGGACTTACGTCAAGTACTTCCATGTGTACCTATTACATACATTATTACTATGTCTTAACTCTAACTAAAAAGTCATTTATAATATTGTTTGTAGATGATGTTTTCTTTCTGCTGTGTACGGTCGTGGCCGATTTCTCGTCGCCATCCTAGCATTTGCTCTTCGGACTATGGGAAACCACGAAAACCATGTCAGGATGGAAGCTGTCTCGGAATCTCGAAGTATCATTCTTAGTTTAGAAATTTACGAACTATTTTACACGTGTTGAGTATTACTGCCTTTTGAGTCTCGATGTATACATTGGTTGAAGATCTTGTTGTTTAATGTTTTCATGTCGCTTCTTCGGTATGATGCCGTTGGCTGATATAATGAATGGGATTGTATTTACCTTTTTCTGTTTCCACATCTTCTTGATCTCAATTGCAAGTTCACTATACTTGTCAATTTTTTTCTTCCACGTGGTCTCGACGTTATGGGATATTGGGACAGCAACGTCTATAACGGTAGTTTCTTGTTTCTTCTTGTCAATTATTATTATATCCGGTCTGTTGTGAGTGATGTATCGTTTGGTCTGTTATAACTGTGCGGCCGTAATATAATTTGAAATCTTTACTATCTAGTACTTTCTCTGGTTTGTATTAATTTTGTAGTAGGGTGTGTGTGTGTCAATTAGGTATTACTTGATTGCTAGTTTTTGATGAATAATGTAAGCTACTTGGTTATATGTCTGTAGAGGTAATCTGTTTGACATAGTGACTGGCACCCGGATATGATGTGTTCAATTGTTTCACCCCTTAAACTACATTTTCTACATTGATCGTTTACTGTCGCATCTGGTATTATGTATTTTTATAATTGTTCGTCGCAATCACTCCGTCTTGTATAGCCATCTTAAAACCTTCTGTTTCTCCAAATAGTTCCCCGCATCATAATGTCTCTTGGGTAGGGTCTTTTCTGAGAGACGTAACTCTTTTGCAGCGTCAGTTTGAGGTTCTTTTGTAGATTAACATTTGTGTTCGCTAGATTGAGTGGAGTTAATGGTTTGTCAGCTAGCACCACAGCCCTATGTAGTGTGGATTGGTTGCTCTTTGTAAAAAATTATTTTCTTAGAATGTCTATTTGTTTATAATATAAGTTGTTCAGATCAATTAGCCCCGTCCACCTTTTTCTCTTGGAAGTGTCAACCTCTCTATTGCTGATTTAGGATGATGTATTCTGTGTTTGGTAAGTGTAGTACGAGTTAATATTTCCAACGTGTAGATGTCTGTCTGCGTCCATTTAATGATTCCGAATGAATATGTCAGTACTGGTATAGCATATGTATTTAATGCTGTGATCTTGTTTTTACCGTTTAGTTGCGTCTTGAGGATAGACTTTAGTCGTTTTTTGTATGTATCTATCAATTTTGCTTTCATTACTTTATGTTCAATTCTGGCAGCTTGTGAGAATCCTAAATATTTGTATACATCGTTATCGTCCATTATTCCAATCCTATTTTTATCATCTAGCTGAAACTCTTCTGCTTGCGTAACCTAACCCTTTTCGATATGTAGCGTCTTACATTTGTCTACTCCAAACTCCATGCAGATATCTTGACTAAATTCAAATGTAGTATTGATTAAACTGTTTAGTTGAGCAAAATTTGATGCATACAACTTTAGATCATCCATGTAGAATAGGTGAGAAATTGTGTGACATACCATATATTGACCTTAATTTTAAAATCCGTATGTTGATTCGTTAAGCATATGCGACAGTGGGTTTAATGACAGACAAAACCATTATGCACTTAATGAGTCACCTTGGAAAATGCCACGTTTAATTTGTATTAGATCTGTAGTTATCTGCTGGTTTTTTTTTATTAGTTTTAGTGTTGTTCTCCATGTCTTCATTATTGTCTTCAAAAGTTTACTATTACCGGGTTGATTTATATACTTGTAAAATCTGAAAGCCATGTGTGTGGTGTTGAGTCAAAGGCTTTCTTGTAGTCAATGTAGTTTACGTGAATGTTCCTTTTCTTATTGTGTGCCTGATTCATTACAGTAGAGTCGATAATAAGTTGTTCTTTACATCCCTGAGTTATTACAGCATCCTTTTTGTTCCTCGGCCATGATATTGTGTTCTTCGCAATGATTATATACTTTATTTGTCATGCATAAAGTCAATATTTTATATATAGTTGGTAGACATGTAATTGGCCGATATTTACTCGGGTTCTTCGTGTCATTATCTTTCGGTTTGAGAAAGGTTTCTCCTTCAGTAAAGAATTCGGGTATTTCTTTAACTCCATTTATAAACTCGTTGAGACATTTTCTAATTTGATCGTGAGTAGTATCGAATTTCTTATACCATAATTTTTGAATATTATCATTACCTGGTGCTTTCCAGCTATGTGTAGCACTGATTGTCGACTTTAATTCATCAATAGTTATACCTTCGAATCTCATCTCATTAATATCGCTCATCCTAGCTATTTCGTCTTGAATCCATTGTGCATCCTGATGTGTGCTACCGGGTTAAATAAAATAAATAAATAAATAAATTTTATTTAGGGTCTACCCACTCAGTTATATAACTGATTTTCAGTGGGGGACTTTAAAGTTAATCAAAGCGAGCAAGCCAACCCTGCAGGCCCCGACGCAATCGACGAGTGAGCGATAACCAGCCAAAGATCGATATTTTTAATAGGAAATATAGCAATCAGTGGTATGGACAGTGCAAACACCCGCGAACCAACGCCAGAATCAACAGGGCCGATTCAGAACAACTCTGAAATTTATTATGTGCTTCGTTGCTAGGACGGCTCCAAAGTCACCGTTTACAAACTCCTAAGACAAGAACTAATGGACAATCAACAGAAGTT
>JAMZAV010003389.1:0-70262 GCA_024449915.1 Sweltsa coloradensis
ATATATCTAGCGGATATTTTCATGGATCATCTTGAAACCGAAGTGTTAACAGTCTGTCTTATTAAAATCTATCTTTGGGGGAGATATATGTGGACGATATGGTGTGTATTCATCAAGGGACACAGGAAGAATTTCAAGCTTTACATCAAGAGTTAAATGGATTCCATATGAACATTCACAATTTAGGAAGAAAAGGACGGTAGCCTTCCTTTCCTCAACCTACTTATCTCTAAGGTAGAAATAGAGGTGTCTACATGTGTATACAGGAAGCCAACACACACACTGATCAATACATGAGGGCAGATTCAAATCATCCGGTCCACATAAAGAATGTGTGATGAGATGTTAAGCAACACGAGCCATTTCAAATTGTTCATCCAAGGCATTATTGAACCAAGAGTTTTCCTACCTCAATGATGCTTTCATGAAAAATATTTACCCGAGCCAAATGTTTCATCAATCGAAAAAAATCTTCACACAGAGTTGATATGAAAGACAAAAACCAAGATCTTGTTCCACCTTGTTTTCAAAAACTGTTGTCCTTGACTAGGAAAACGCTAAAGTCCCGCCGCGTTGATGGATGAGCTTTTTTGTAAGTTTTTAGTTTGCGTAGGACCACTTTTCCTTTGCAAGTGCTTTCTGAATGCTTTGTAGGAGATTGTTGTCAAGTTCTATTGTTACGTATTAACTGTTATTATAAACCCCACAAAACTCATATTAAAACCTTTAATCTATGGATTCTGACTAACTTTTTCAACTTTTTCTTTCAGAAAGCAATACATCACCATTACCTTAATGTCCATTTAAAATATGAACGTTGTAGCCCCACCCGTTTGGTCAGAATCGGCCCAAATGTCACGAAAATATCGCACTTAAAATCGAAAAAAATCGTAAAAGTACGATATTCATGAGAAATATTTCTTCGATTGTACCCAAAAACGTGGCAGCCCTTACAGAAAATATTGGTAACCAAATGGTAGCCAACTAATATCCAAGTGATATCCACAGCCTAATTTTGATAACCAAGTAGTCACCAAGTAGAAGCCAGAGGTAATCAATGAAATTTCTATTGAACTGATGATAACCATTTGGTGGCCAAACAGTATGGATAAATTAACCATATGGCTACCTGACAGGAAATATAACCAAATGATGGCCAACAGGTCACCACATGTTCACCAAGTGGTCGCCAGAAGGCAAACTCTTGGCTACCAGTTGGCAACATGAGACTGGGTGACCAAATGCTAGATAACGCGTCCCCCATATTTTTTAAACCACGTGGAAAGCCAAAAGGGCAAAACTCTTGGCTCCCCATTTTGGGCCTCCATGAACTGGGTTTAACCAAATTTGCAGCCAAGGGCGTCACCAGGGTTGTCCCAAAGTGATGCCATATGGCAACTCTTGGCTACCTGTTGGTCCCCCCAAGTAAAAAGGTAACCAATTCCCAACCCAAAGGGCTTAAACCATAATATTTTTTTTTTATTTTTTAATTAAAAGTCGATACCTAAAATCTCGTTAGACCTTTTTTCCCAAAGACCCTAACTAAAATCTTAATAAAATAATGGGGGCCAATGCAATGCGAATGATATTTCGAGAAAAAAAAAAAGAGATGATTAAAAAGGGAAAAACAAATACCCTATTTTAAAAAAGTAAAAAAATTAAAAAAATTATGATAATAATGCATCCCAAAATTATAAACCCCATTAAAAAAAAATTGTTTAAAACCCTTTAAAATTTAACAAAAAACCCAAAAATTTTTTTAAATTCTTCTGAAAGGAATGGGCCCGTTTGGACTTTACCATTTTGATCGGGGGTTCCAACCAGCCATCCAAAGGCAAGGATGGTTTTCGGGTTTTTTTTTTCCCTTTTGAAACTTAATGAGCATTTTTTTTTATTATTTAAAAACAAAACAATTCTCCACCATAAAGAAGTGGTTTTTTACATTAGGGGAAAAAACCCCAACGATAACCAATAAACCTTTGATGATAATAATATTATTTTAATTTTTTGGCTTTTAAAATTTTAAAAAACTATTTTCACCCCAAAAAATTAAAAAAGGGAAAATTGGTAATATATTTTGTTTTTTAAAAAGGCACTTTGTAAAAACTTTTTTTTAAAGAAACCCGCCACGGACCGCATTCATCTACACAGGGAGAACCCAAAGCTTAAATTGTTTTTTTGCAGAAAATTCTGTGGGTTTTTTGGGCCTCCCCTTACAATTCTCTTTTTTGTTATACATTTTAATTGAAAATGACAATTTGTTCCCGGGTTTTTCACCATTTTCCAGGGTTTTTCATTTTTCACCAACTAAACAAAAAATTTTAAATATTCCCTCGATTTTTCAAAAAATTTTTTTGGTTTTGCATATACCAATAGAATTAGTAGCGTTATTTTCAGGTCGTACCAACAAGCATTGCATCGGACAACCTATACTTTATTTGTGCAGATGCACCCACCTCGGCATATCAACAACAAGAACAAAATTTCGAACATGCGCTTCGCATGGAAAGCATTATTTGCTATACCCACATTAAAAATATACCGTACACCATTAGTATAATATACTGAGCACTATTTTAAAAGGAACTTTAATAGAACAGGTAAATACTATTTAACAATTAATTGAACTTAACACTGCTCTTAGGTGTGAAATTAAGTTTTTTATTATGTAGCAATATTTCGAAAAGTTTAACTTTTCTTCGGCCGGCGTTGCCGGCATGTGGCATATGGTTGCCGTATGGGGATATAAGCCAGATTTTGTTAGGTATCCAAGGTATCCAACTAGTCGTATTTTGATACAAAAACGACTATTATAAAAAATGAAACTATATTTATTTTATTTATTTATTTCAACAAATCAAGCTACAAAGTACAATGTACACTTAACATGTTGAAGAGAATCAGAGAGGGCATAGCCCCATAGCAAGAATGCCTGATTCCCTTCATTAAAACTAATTAAAATAACTTAGGCCTAATGTTATTTGAAAACAATGGATAAAATAGTCAATAAATTAACATAATGTTGTAGTATCAAAATATGGTAGGCCTCATGTAGTATACTGACATAAAAACAATTTAACTAAAATATTCTTTTATTCTATTCTTGAATTTGGAGCATCTTTGATTTCTAGAGGAATAGTATTCCATAAAGTAACAGCACGGTTATAAAAAATGATTTTGGTATATAGATGTTCTAGCACGGGGAGGTTTAAAATTAGGCCAGTATTATGTCGGTTAAACTGTCTTTTCTGAATTGTTATTCTTTTAAAAGGATCAAGGTCAGTAACACCGGTAATTAAGTTACTTAAAAAATCTAACATCAGTTTTGTTTACAATAATTTTGTATGGATGGCAGTCCACATTTGTTTCAAGCGCTCAGAGGCACTTTCAGAATAAAAAACATTTTTTAAATAAACTTTATTTTGCAGGGTTTTGAATAACCTCAATTTTTATGCATGTTTAGTTGAGAATTGGGTGCCAAGCTGGTAGACCATACTTTAATATAGGGCGAATAAGAGATAGATATGCAGTTTTTAAAGATTTCGATTTACTTTTATATAGATTACGACTGACAAATCCTAACAACTTGGAAGCTCTGTCTCTAACGTTGTCTGTATGAAAATCCCATTTTCAAATCTGAAGATATAGTGAGACCGAGGAGTTTAATAGTTGTTTGCCTCACTAGAGCATTACCTAAAAGAATGTAATTAGAAGCAATGGGTATTTGGACCTAGTTAGACGTATGTACTGCGATTTGCTAGCATAAAGCTGCATACAGTTTCAACAGCACCAATTTTCAAGTGCAGATAGATCTGCTTGCAATGCATAAACATCCTCTAATCCTGAAATAGGTCGAAATAATGTTGTATCATCAGCATACTGGTAAACTTGAGATGACACACACTGAGGAAGATCTAAAAAGAAGATTGTAAATAGGAGAGGCCCAATTACAGACCCTTGTGGCACCCCAGAAGTAACAATGAGCTTCTACAGATCGAGAACCATTAAAACTACAGATTGTTTTCCTATTGGAAAGAAAGAGCTTATCCACCCTATTACATTGTGTTCAACTTTATATCCTTTTAATTTTGCTATCAATTTTGTGTGAGGGACTTGGTCAAAGCTTTTCCCCAAATCTAATGCAATGCAGTCAACCTGTTTGACAGAAGTACATTCAAGTGAATTTAACCACTGATCGATAACGTCCGTTAAGAGAGTTTACGCATTACCTTTTTGGTATAAAACCGTGCTGATTTAAATTGATAAGTTTGTTTTCTTTAAAGTGATTAAATAACCGTTTAGCAATCAGTTTTCTCCATACCCTTGCAATTGCATGCAAGTGAGGTCAACGAAATAGGCCTGTATTCTCGATCTTAAATCTATCTCCCTTCTTAAAGACTGGAACCACAGATGCTGTCTTCCATACATCAGGAACACATGCAGGAGATGCGGATAGATTGTAGATACTGCATAGAGAAGGAGCCAGAGCCTCAGCACAGGTATGTAGAATTCGCCCGTAGAAGATCAGGTCCAGGCGCCGCGTTGGGTCGAATCTTTTTTAAATATTCCTGAACTTCTTCTTCGATGAAAAATAGATATCTTATTGGAGCTACTGGGCCAATATTTCCTGGACCCAGTTAGTAGGGGGAGACGTGTCATTAGGAGTAAAGTTGTCCATGGAACTTTTTATTGAATGCATTCGCAATTTCAACGGGATCTGAAAGCTTGACACCATCGCAAGTGTAATGATCGGGTGAAAAGACTGCCTTTTTCTGCTATGAATATATTTCCAAAATTTCTTCGAGTCATTTCCCATCTTTCCACACATATTCATCATGAGCATTTCAAATTTTGATGTTTTAACTTGATTTCTGATTTTTTTATAACTACCTCTCGATCTTCAGATGGGGATTTTTTCCATTTACGAAACATAGAGTCACGTCTTCTGATATCTTTTATTAACTTATTAGTAATCCATGGAGGCCTTCGTTTGGAGTTAATTTTGATTTTGGGAATTGCCGAATTGACACAATCCCAGAAAATACGTACCCAGCAGTTCCACGCATTATCAATATCCCAACTATTCCAGTTGCAAGGAAGATGGTCTGCAAACAGTCTAGACAGAAGTTCCCAATCAGCTCTGTTGTAATTGAGCACCTCAGACCGGATGACTTTGGATTTTTGCATCTTGACTTTTAATATTGCTGTAACTGCTAAGTGATCGCTAACTCCTTGAATCACTTCAACGTTGGAAATAAGAGAAGAATTGTTGCATAACAGAAGGTCCAGAATTGAGCGAGACGACTGTGTTATATGAGTGGCTTCCTTGACAAGTTGAGTAAGAAATAGATCATAAAACAGGATAGAAAGATTCTGAAACAGAATTTCTTGCTTTTGGAACATTTTTCCCAAGAAATATCAAGATTAAAATCGCCACATATCAAAAATGCTTCATATTTTGTTAGCATTATCTGAGGTTTTTTGTAGCGAGGCAAGCAAAAAATTGTTCAAGTTATCAGAAGAGTTCGGAGGACGGTAAGCAGACCCAAGTAAGTATGTTTTACTTTTAGTATATGTAAACTCAATCCATATACATTCAGAATCATTTTCAAGCATAGGCACGCGTATTGGATTAAGATTGGGGTTTTTTACTGCTATAAGGACCTCCCCCCACCTCTTCTCGACTGCCGATCTTTTCTGAAAATTACGTAGTCAAGATCTGGAAAAATTTCTTCATCGCTTATATCAGAGTTCAACCATGTCTCACTGATGCATACAATATGTGAACTTTACTCTGTACCAAAGCCTGAATATCTGGATTACTCTTTGGGTTTTTAAGGCTTCTGGCATTAAAATAAAGAATTTTAATACCACTAGCAGTTGATCTATTTGTTTCATTTTGATTCACGTCCTCTTCTGAGTCTATACTAAATAAAGAAATCAGAAAACGATGGCAAAAGTACAGGCCCAACAGTTCCACAATTCTTTTCCAGCTGACAACTCCGAAATTTAGATTGTTTGGAATATTGGCACACGTCCCTATTGACAAGGATTTTTACATTGAGCACAATAAACAAAGAGCCTGATTTTTTTCTCCCAGACAAATCACATACTGAGCACTTTTTTTGTAGGAACAGCTCCCTTATTCAATCTTGGACGGTCATATACACCAGAAAAAAGTTTGCATTTCCATTCGGCTTTGCTATCAAGGCTCTCTAATTTGGCAATGAGCTCTCTTTTAGATCCAAAATATGTAACACGCCTTCTTCTCACTCGGCCCTGAGTTCGTCATATTTCATGTTGTTATACATAACAGGCAGATCAAAGTGGCAATCTTTTGACGACGCGGCCGATTGTGCTTGAAACAGAGTCCGAGATGTCACGATGATTTCCTCCCAAGTCCCAAGTCTATCACGTTGTGGGTAACACAGATGACACACTGCTAGTAATGGTAAATTGTTAGTTACACTCTGGCCCTGGGTTCAATTCTTACATCGCCCTGACAGAGCCAGGAGAAGCAAAGCACTACTATCATGTTTCCAGGGCATTTCACAGAGCGAGTAACCGTAGACCTGCGCTTTTCCTTTTACTAGGACCTGCCCACATCCAATATTCCCTTTCAAGTAGAAGAACCATAAGAACGGCCAAGTATGGAACTCAAGCAGATGGACAAACATGACATTCGGCACTTGGTACTAACCATGAGGCGCTTCAACAGGCAATCCACAGTAGCGTCGTTGCATAAACAGAGTATTAATGTCACCACTAAAATTTGGAGTTTTAACGAATACTTTAAATACGAAGAATACTATACACAACCGTACCAACAAGAACGGGAACTTACGAAAAACAGCCATAGCTGTCAAGATAAAAAGCTACCAAAATAAACACTTCGTTGCTACGACGTGTAAAAAACAAAACAACAGAATGCTGTCTACGAAATAGCAAAATACATCAATTTAAAACTGTTAAATCACACGAATTATAAAAGAACTCTTCTCACTAACAATACTACACGTAGATTAAATTCCGCTTGATCTATTGATATCAAATAATTACAAAACAGCAAAACAATTTACTTACATATTAAATAAACAGTAGAGCACAATAGGATTCTACTTTTGAAATCAAGTCACCGCCTTGTTATTATACATATATATATATATATATATGTATATATATGTATATGAATATAACAGGTAATAACGTTATAAATATAAATCATTGGACTTTTTCACTGTTAGTTAACAAAATATTTATTTAAATGTGATTTTTCGATTTCTTTCCAGAAATCTTTAACAAACAAAGTTAACAATTGACGACTTGAAATGTACCCGCCTCCTGACGTCACGAGGCAACATGGCGGAAATAGTTGGTATAAATCCTCATTTCGCAAGTTGACGCCTGCTTCACGGCGCAACACTTATCACGCTCTAACTTTTATTCTATTCATTATTTTTACAATATTTAAATTAATAATATTTAGCAATATATTCATTTTTTTGTAAAAGCGATTATTTCGATTTTTTTTTAAACAGTCGTTTAGCTTGTTTATAAACAATGTACGCATAATACATGCGAAAATTATCAATGACTAAAGTTTTTCTCAATAATTTATTTGACAAAAAACTACTGATCGGATTTCGAAAAGAACCTCTTTAAAAAATATGCATCAGACTGTTTAGACAAGAAATAAACTAACTTTCTAGATAGAAAGTGCACTGAACGAAACTTTGCAGCATAGAGTAATATGCAGGGTATGTGTTTTTTATCTAAAATACGCACTCTGGACGTGCGGATGAGCCGTGAAAAAGTGCACGCTGCATGTTACTCTATGCTGTAAATTTTCGTTCAGTGCACTTTCTTTCAAGAAAGTTAGCATATTTTTTGTCTAAACAGTCTGATGCATTTTTACAAGGAATTCTTGTCGAAATCCGATCAGTAGTTTTTTGTCAAATTAATTAATGAGAAAACTTAAGTCATTGATAATTTTCACTTGTGTGATGCGTAGATTGTTATGACAAGCTAACGACTTTGTCAAACAAATCGAAATAATCGCTATTACAAGGAATGATATGTTTGCTAAATATTATTCATTTAAGTATTGTCTAAATAATGAATAGAAATAAAGTTAGAGCATGATAAGTGATGCGCCGTTCAGCAGGCGCCACCTTGCGAAATGAGGATTTATACCCAATACTAGTCACGTGATCTATCGATCGTTTTAAGCTCCGCCCATTTCGAGTCGTCAATTCCTGTCTGCTGTGGTTTTTTCATTGTTAATTTTGTTAGATAAAGATTTCTGGAAAGAAATCGAAATATCACATTTCAATAAATATTTTGTTAACTAACAGTGAAAAAGTCCAATGATTTATATTTATAATAAAAACGACTACTACTTGGATACTATGTGGCTATCATTTGGCGAGCATATGGTTACCATGGTTTTTACTTCTTGGCGATGATTTGGCTACTAGTTGGCTTACAATATGGCAACTATATGGATACCTATTAGATACTTTTTGGCAACCTTTAATTTCCATAAGGAAGGTCTAAGTTCAGAGATTTCGAAGGACCCCTCAAATTTTCATCAAGATCGAATATGCCGTTTGCCTGGTAGAGAGCGAACAAACAAACAAAAATACAAAAAAAAAAAAACACTCAAGCTAATTTTTTGGGGGGGTCAGTGAAATTGAAGTCTTCGCTTCGCTCATCCAATAACTACCCTAATTTATCAGATATCATCTCTAAATTATCTTTTATCTCCGTTTGGGGTCCGAACTGTTTTCCAATCACCATATACTATCAGAAGCATTTTAACAAGAACTAAGCCAAAGAATGATGCTCAATCGTCCAAGAATGCGGTCTACTCGATATCATGTCGATGTGGTGACATTTACATTGGTGGGACCAAGAAATCACTGGAGGTCAGTGTTGGGAAGTATCTAGGTGTTTGTATCTAGATACATTTTGTGTATCTATTACCTATTATTCGCGTTTAAAAGCAAAGAGGCTGACATCTGGCGGTCAACTGGAGAACTGCTCTAAGGCAGATACGGTGGGGCTGCATGGCGGCATTCAATGTTGAACTGTGACTGTACAGCCCTGGGCGGCCATGTTGGTCCCTATTTTTCAATTTTTGAAACCTAAAAGTTACATATTTTTCAAATTTACATAATCAATAATTTTCAAGTTCTACATAATATTTGCATAATTTACATGTCTATGTAAATTAAGCTTGTCCTAATAGGAAAGCTAGTGGTCATGGCTAAGGTCATATGGAAATAGCCTAGGCTTGTGCGATAAGTCTAAAAGTGGCTAATGGTCAGCAATGCTATTTGCTGTACCAATGGGGTGAGTTTTGTGTGTCTAAATCTGTGCAAAACGAGGTAGGCTTCAATCGGAATGCGGGATAGCAGCCTGAGTTGGCCGAGTAAGATGGTTGGTTTCTCCAGTAGTCGACCAATCAGCGATCAGAACGGGGTAGATGTAGCCAAGGACAATGGCCTACGTAACCGCCTAGGCCAGCAGAGCAGGGCGATTTTGCGTCGAAACACACGCCGTGCCTCGTCCACTGAGATACAAGCCTTCAGACGAGCAGGTTGCTTCCAAAGTATCTTCCGAGTGCGGGCCTATCAAGCAGGCGAAGACAGGCATTTAGGGCAATGGAACCACACGCCTCTCCACGTACAAGAGAGCGGTTTCAGATGCTAGTTTTGCGGCGTTGATTTAGATTCTACTTAATTTAACACCATTTCGGGAAATCGGGAGTGTTTTTGGCGACCCACCAGTATGTGGTAGCTATTATACGACCGACGCCACCGGGCAGTCGACGACACCAGCGAGACAATGGACATTCTATTAAAAGTTCACAGTTTTTATTAGTCCGGGAGTGGCAATCTCAATGCAACTAAATGAATATCCCTGAGTTGAGGGCATTTTACACGTTGAGCTATAATTCATACACCACGTGGTCCAGTCGTGGCTAGGCATCGAATCAACCAAACCATTATTTATTAGTACCGGATTCAACGTGAATATATCTTGCCTACCCTGTCTACATGCTGAGTAAGTACATTTCTACAATTACACTTCGAGGTCCACCCAGGACGCCAAGATGGGAAGCAGGTCAATCCGCCACTGCGGAATTCGCCCTGAGGGTCCGAGGCGCCTACAGCGCGCATAAGCTACCATCGAACGTGCCAAGTAGAGGGCAACGTCCCACCCCACTTTACTACAGTATCGTACCTCAAGATACCGTTGAGTACTAAATTTGGTTTGATTTAGAGTAAGACTTATTGTATCGATTTATGTAATGTTCACGGTAATTTTATATTCACTTTTTGTTTTGGATCCAAACTTCTATACAAATTGCATTTTTCTATTCACTTGTTTGCATAACTTAGAGTCATTAAAGCAACCTTTTGATATCCGAATTAATCACTTTCAATTCATCAGGGGCATGCTAACGACCTTCAATCCCAAGTCATTTCATAACCTCAGTATTTCAATTAATGCACAGCCTTCAGCTCGTCACATATTTCTGACGCACAAGCGTCCTGTTTAGTCATAGTGGTAATTTTAAGAACGTGTGGACCGCCCAGCTGTTCCGAGGACGTGGAGCTCCAGCGGCGAGGCTCAACGCTAGCGCACTGGGTAAGGTTGGGTACATTCCTAAACGGGGAACCGTGCTCAACAGGTCACCGGTTCACAATCATCACCACCTATGTCTACCATGTTCCGCTAGGGTACTGTGTTTATTTGTGTTTTCCCATCGGATGAGAGGACCTCCCCCTGAGTTAGTTAGGAGAGCTTATCGTTGTTTAATTTGCATAGTCGTAGCCGTGGAGCAACATAGGCCTAACCCCGAGAGGGTCTATGCGTGCGTAAATACCAATAATCCGGTCGATACTTCGAAGGCTAGGATACAGGTACAGTCTGTTCCGAACTACCAGTACATAGATCACTAGTCGAGTGAGATTGCGAGTTTAGGACTACAGGAGCGTAGGCAATTTAGGCCGTTCAGGTTCAGTAGCGTAGAACGCGGGGGTTATTTTTGTACTCTTCGTTTCAGTGGAGCCTGTTCGTTGGGCATTTGCGCTTCAGTGTAGTCAGACTTTGGTGCGTTCTGTTTTAGTGACGAACCAACTCGGGTGTAATTTTAGTGTTCCGTTTCAGAACCAATGCACTATTGTACCGTCACGGTCAACTCGAGATTGAATTTACTCGAACATGTTTATTATTTAGCAAGCAAGAAAGGTCATACAATTAGTAATACACATTTTGGTGTTGCGTAATGAAACAAAAAGTAAGCATGTGTTTATCATTCCGTGCATTACTGTGGGTAAGTTGGGAGCTCTATTCTTATACCTTGAGACACATTTTTCGCTACTGTTATCAGTTTCATGGACACCACCAACCGATAAACGTCATACCAATACCATGTTATGGTAATTAATTTATTACAATGATGTGCTGTAGGCGGTATAGGGCCAAAGCGGGATATAAAGAGCTATGTACCGTCTTTGGGTTCAACATTCTAAACCCAAGGATACTGTGTACCATTATGCAAATCACATTAATGGTATTGATAATGGGTATAGATATAATATGGGATTTTAAAAATTATTAATTATTATTAATAATATTATATTTCCCTAATAACATTTTTTTAATTTGTGCAGTGCATTGAATGTAAACTAGCCTACCTTGTTTTTTTATTCCTTTATACCAAGAGATTTGTACCAACTGCTGCCGTGAACAGCAAATTATGCCTAGACTTAATTATTTATGGTCAAAAATCTATATTTTATTTAATATTAAGACAGTATAATATTATGTTATACCTAGAGATTTAAGAGAGATCAAAAGTGTTGGAATGTTTAAAAGTAAATCTCGTGAGTGGATATTAAATAAATAGAAAATATATGTAAGTAGGATGTAAAATAGCTGTCACACTAAAATTAAAACGCATACAATACGATTCAATTCATATTATTTATAATCTCCACCAAAACAACAACAAAACAATTCTAGGACTTAACAATATTAGTAGAACTATGCGTATTATGCGTACTATGCGTATATAAAGTTTAGTGAAGGCTGGTGCAATTCATTAATAACTTTAAACTTTTAGCCGGATTGCGGGGGGTGGGGGGCAATTCATTCAAAACTTAGACTGTGTTGTAAGAGGTTTTAAAATTAAGGGTTTCAATGGCGTGACGTAACACAAATTTAATAACAAATCGAGTTTGATAATTTACCACAAAAAATACTTCCGGGGGTGGGGGGAGGGGGAAATAATGTGTGATATAAAATAACATATCATAGGCCTATTAGTAAAGGCCAATAATCACACGAAATTCGCGGTATTGCCATCAAGGTAAAATTACTGCAAACATATTGCCTATAGAATTTTACACGTCTGCAAATTACGAGATAAAATTCCTTATTTTGCTAGTTATTTTGCAGTTGATGGTTACAAAATATAGTGATTGTCCTACCCCATCGTACCCAACTACTGTAAAGTGGAATACTTCCAGAACTGACGCTTACAATGAAATATTATGCAGTTTAAAGCATGAAAAACACACTTGCTCCCTATGCAGCCCGTGTTTTTATCTGCCTTCGGACGGCCATGTTGGCATACGACCGTGCTGCTACCTGGTTAGGTTTTAACCGCGTATAGGTACCTTTTAAAATAAATACCTTTACCTGTATCTAGGAATTTTATTTTGAAGTATCTACAATTTTCAGATACAAGATACTTTATTCCAACATACCACGTGAAAGTAAATAAAAAGTTAAGGCGAGTGCATTCATTAGGTAGTTAGTGGGTACCTACCGGTATTTGAGAGTGACGCAAAACAAAGAAGATATAGATCCCGAGGACGATAGTGACGATTACTTTAAATTTTTTTAAAAACTACCCTGTCACTGTTCTGGGCTAACAACAGTTCAAACGCCTTCAACACTTCAGTTGACCTCTAATCAGTCCCGTGCAGCACAATGACAGATGCAAACATTGGCATATTTGGAAGATAAAAGAAAAGATTTGCAATGTCTGCATAAGTCCCAATCATTAAGAAAATTTTCCTTAAAAACCACACTATACTTCCTTCATCAGCCCCATCGAAAGAGCTTTCAGCACACGGCCAATCCTCCCCCCCCCCCCCCAAGGAACCGATGGACTTACAATATGTTTGAAAGGCTGCTGTTTTTTAAAGGGGGCCGACTCTCGGGAGCGGCCTTATAGTTTGCAAAAATTTATAGATAGTTTTATGTATGTATCCCGTGTACATTTGGGCGGTCAAAACCTTCATTTTTTGAGGTAGAAATATTAACCATGACACGAAACTTTACGCATGATTCCAAAGAACACTGCATCACTCTTAAAATTTCATATATTTTTGAGGGCGTAAGTGTTCCTAAACGTAAGTTTAAATTGGTAAAATTTTGACATTTTTACACATTCGATAGTTTTTCATCAAAATTCCAAAATTTTTTTTTTTGCGTTTCACACGAAACTCCATACGCATTGCCTCGAAAGTTTTTGGGAATAGAATACTACAAAAATAAATTTTCCTGACTTATTAGTAACGAACCACTGTTCTAGAAAATATTCAATTACGAAATCAAAAAATTTGTGTATAGTTTGCCAAATTTACGTGATTTTGCCAAATTTTTAAAAATGCAGGGTGGTGCGTTTAATCATGCCCAATCAGTTGTGTATCGTCCAAAAAAAAAATTTATTTTATTAAATAGTTTATCGGGGTCCAACCCAAATTATGTTTTGGAAACGTTTTGACTTGTCGAGATTTTCTTTTTTACGTAAAGAAGTTTAAAACATACGTCAACGCCCTTTTTGCATGGTTTTTTTACTTTTTAAGTAAAAAGATGTAAATTTGAATGAAATCTGTTTAAGAAAGGGCCCAAAATTTTGCTTAAGAAATATGGTATTTTTGAAGAGACGGGGTTTCCCGATTAGACCGTTAAAATCTGCATCCGTGGGAGAAGCGGGAGGGTGGGGGTAAGATGGCGAGCCGGGGGAACTGGGAGTGGGGGATATAAGTAACTCGAACTTCAAAATCACAACCTACAAGTAATGCACGGAATCGCAATGACGTGTGTTTGGAGTCCGTCGATTTTTTAGATCGGGTCGGGGAACCTGACGTCACCACAGGGGGGTTTTATCTGTACATATTTTTCTGTGTTTGGGTGGAATATTTTTTAGTTGTCGCCAATCAAAATAAAATCTTTTGTAAAAAAAAAGGTTTTTTTTTATTATTTCATTTATTGGGCACAATCTTTTGAACAAACCCATTTTGCCATTAGTGTTTGTACGTTGGGGTGTTTTTGGGTGTTGCATACAACGCATAGTCTCTATACCTAAAAATACCATAAAAAACGTGTTTTGACACTTAAATTGAAATAATGTTATAAAACGGTGTTCTGGACATCATCCCTCATGGTGAGAGGAGGAAAAATAAAATTCTACCTTTTGAAGGGTGGATGATGGGTTGATTATTTATAAATCTATTGGTCTTAAAGTTTATTTTAAAGATATATATCATATCAACATACTTTTTACTACAATTTAAAAAAAATTAAAAAAATAATATATTTTACATATTTTTTTGATCTAAATAGTGTAAAGTAACACCGTGGTAGTGTGCCTTTTAAAAACGTGATTTGAAATTTTGTCATACCCAAAATATAAGAAGGGGGTGAATAAATATGATTTTCCAAATACTGCTTTCAACTTTTTTTGTTATAAGCATTTTATTACTATATTTCAGTACTTTTTTTCGAAAAAATTTTGGAAATGTGCCTTTTTGAAAAATTGGGGGCTTATTATAATAAAAAAGTTAAACATTTATAGTTTTTACTATAAAAAAATATATTATCCAAGCATTTACTGAACTAGAAATCAAAATCAACCCCTATCACCACTTACATAAGATAATGCAAGCACTAGCGCAAAAATAATTTAGGACAAGTAAAAAAATATTGTTAATTGTACTTCTCCGAACCAAAATTTCAAAATGAATCATTTTAGCCATGGCCAAGGAAAAGTTAAAGTTAAAATGGAGTGGCTGTACACAGGGGGATATGGGAAAGGCGGGGGCGGGCGAACACCCCCATCACGACCTGGTTTACGTTGCATAGACAATTACCATTTTTTGAAGTTTTTTGGGGTTTTTTAAAATTTGAAAAATTAAAAATTCGATAGACCCCCTACCCCAGGCCCTCCGGCGACCCCATTCCCCAATTTTTTAATATCAATTTGGAGCTATTTCTCCCAAAAGTTTTTTTAAAAATTACATGAAAATAGATAATTGTAAAATACAGTATCATATCAACTAGTACGTAATTTTTACTTGTTTACATTGTTAAAGTGACGAATTTAAATTTTTTTTGTTTGGCAGAACTGAAACTTCCATCCGCAGTCACACGCATAATAAAAAAAAACAAAAAAAAAAAATGCGTTGGAACCAAAATGTTTTTGAAATCTAAACTTAAACCATCAGGTCGCAACCCCTTAAGAAAAAATGATTATCTAATTTCTCTTCAACTCGACATTTTTTGCGTATGGCTCTACAAGGACGGGGGGTTTGAATTCCGTATTTTGCTTTTTTTTTTTATTGCCCTTCACCCTCATCTTTCTCCACTCTCTTTTTCGAATAGCCTTAAGTGCATTACTTAGATAGGTTTTTAAGCAACAAAAATCCCCAATCGCCCCAATGGTTCTTTTATTGTCAAGCCAATTTATGTGAATCGCGAATTCAAAATTCTAGATGAATTTTTGAGTTTTTCAAAATATTTTTTGGAAATGAAATTTGTAGTCGTGGCGTACCCTTCCCCGGGACAAATTAGTAAAAAGTGGGTTATATTGGTATTATTTGATTTCTTTTAACTTTTATATATATTAAATTTGACGAACAAATAGATGTTTGGAAACACGCTATATTACGTTTTTTGATGGTGCTGGACTCCACCGGTGGGTACACGCGTCACTTTTTGACATCATTTTGTAAATATTTGTAAATCCGTACACACTTTGATGTAGTTTGATTGTTTTTAATAGTTTCAACTCTGTGAGTGGTGGGGATTTAAATATTATCGTAGAATTTTTGCAGATTTGTTTTTATTTCGATGTGAAAATGACGCAATCGTTCCATGAGTTCTTGGAAAAAAATTGAATGAACAAAAATGTATAGAAGTGCGATTTTCAAGAGACAGTTTTTTTTTACCAGAAAAGACCTGGCAGGTGTAAGTTTAAATTTTTTAAAATGTTTTCCTATTTTAAATTGAAGTGGCTGCTTTTTGAGGGAAAGCGTGAGTTTTTTTTGGGTTTTTAAAAATACAGCCGGAGAGTTTATATTATTTTTAGTTTTGTAATTTCAAAAAGAAATCCGCCTTCAGAGAGAATAGGAACTTTTTGCAGTTAGAAAATAGCTATTGCTCGGCAAGAAGCTTTCCGACATATTAAACTTTGCAAATTTTGCCCAATAAAGCAAACAAAAACACAGGCCCTCGGCATAAATTTCCAATTTTTTTTAAATCATCCAGAAAAAAAACACGAAATTTTTATATAAATTTTGACTTTGAAATTCTTTTTAAAAAATGATTTTGTATTAATTTTTTTTAAAACAAATTTTAGAAATGTGTTACTGTGGGCCCAATATTTATATATCTTTTGGTATATGTTCGAAATTTCAGCCCGCCTGCGGTGAAGCAATTTGCCCTAAAACGCATTTTTCCTAACCTCTCATCACTTTAACAATCTCTAAAAACAGCGGCTTAAATTGATTGTTTTTACATTTTGTTGTTGTGGGTTTTCATTTTAAAGGCAAAAATCGTGAATGTAGTCCTACGCAGGGGGACTCAAAGAGCAAAAAACGTTCCAAAATCCTGGTATTTTTTTTTTTTTTTGGGGGGGGGGGTCGAAAAGTTTTAAGAAGTTTATTACAACAAAAATAGGTTATATCAAGAAACTTGCCGTTCTCTTTTTCCCCGTGGATTTTTCTGACGTGTTTTAAACCCCGAGTTTCTAATTCAATGAAAGGATCTATTTTTGCATTGAAACGTAACTTTGTCTTTCCCTCCCCCTTTTTGATCCCCCTTTGCGTCAATAGACGTAGATGGTCAAAAAAAAAAACGCCACAGTTCCGAAGTAATCAACGCTTCGCGTGATACAGCACGTGTTATCTGAGGGGCTGTAGGGATGATGCCAGAGCACATGATCCTCCTCTTCCCTTTCCCCCGTACCAAGACAACCAATAACACATTCCCCCCCCTAACCGATAATGTTTTAAGAAAAATCGTTGCCGCCCCTTCGATATCTAGCAGAAAAATCCTAAAGTGGACTTCACGGGAAATTTGGGGCCCGCGGGTACCAAGAATTCCTCCCCTTTTTTCCCACACCACCTTCCGGGGCCCGAGCAGATTTTGGCGGGGAGGTAGACTTTCTTTTAATAGCCCCTCGCCCCCTTTATTGATGGTCTCGAAACCACCCAAATTTTAAATTTATTTTCGCTTGAATAGGTAAATCCTTTCTCCTTTATTACTTAAACTGGTAAGTTTCCTTTAAATGCCCTTTAATGTTTTAAAAATTTTACTTAAAGGGGGGCCCCGGCGATACAGAGCTTTCGTTTTTTGGCGTCAAATCCACAATTCTTTACTAATCAATAATTTTTTTGCGTTATTCAATAAAAACCAATTTAGTTTTTATCATATTCGAATTTTTTAAATTTTTAATTTTTACTAAAGCATATTTTAAAAAATGCGTTTTTTAGATTAGATAAAAATTTGGAAAATGAAATTTTACAAAACCCTTTTCATATGAAAGTAGTTTTTAAGAATTTTATCTCTAAAACTCGCTTTCTAGAATAAAGGGTTTAGTTTCGGCGGGGTAGTTTTACCTTTCCCTGCAGATAAAATGCGCAAGCGTGCGCCCAAACTCTGGGCCCCGAAAAGGGGGAGTATAGGGGGTGACGCGGCGAACATGCCCCTGTAGGCTCTGACCCTTTGCTGTCCTTTTAACTTGTGTCCTTACTGATGTTTGTTGCTTTTTCATTTTTAGTTTCAGTGGTTTTAAAAAGCACGTTATCGAACATCTAGCTGCCCCACAAGTTTTTTTTATTTCAATCATGTTCACGTTTGTGTGATTTATATTGTTTGTGCTGGTTTATTTTTTTTTGTTTTACACAGGTTAAAAAATACGTTTTTTATATTTTATAGTTGTTTAATTAAGCTGATTACTTAAGTACACATGAAAGCAAAACAATAGCTTAGGTATATTATTTAAGATATTTTGTCAAAAAATTTCCCTGCAATAAAATTTAATTTATACCTTGCAATACCAGACTTTACGTTATGCCTATTTTAGGATTTTTTTTTTCACTTGGTACTTAGGCTCTGTTTTTGAACAGAAAGCCAACTAGATCCTAATGTGTCCCTCTTTTGGCTCCTGATACTAAGCGGGTATTTTTTCGACAATTAAAGCAAACATATTTTCTGAAACCCATTGCATTATAAACGCCGGCAGCGAGGGGTACCACAAAGCTCTAAGCTTTAAAAAAACTTTTTTTGCAAAAATTCCCCTTGACGGTTAACTAGGTTCACCCCGTTTGGGCCCGTGAGCTGGATTCGAAACCCCCGACCTCCAATCGGGTTCACGCTAGCAGAGCTATCTTTGTCGGTATGGCAGCATTGAACCTGGACCTATCCCCGAAGCCCGAAAATTTCGGCTTGAGCAAAAATGAAATAATTTCAGTAATTAGACGAGGGAGGGAGCGGATTTAAAAAAATCGGCACTTCCTAAATTTTGTAATGTGTTGTGTCTGTACGTCGAAATCAGCCGAATTGCTGAATAGATTGCCTGAAAAATTTAAAAAGAAACCGGTAGAGTTCTCGATTTGGTTTTCGGGAAAACTCCCTAGGTGTAATTGATATTATTTACTACAATCCCGAAAATTTAAAAGTCCGCCCCAACCGGGGTTTTGAACCACTTTTTCGACGAGTTTTCTGAGAACTGATGACAAAATCAGCAAAATCAATTGCGATTTAAACCTACAAAAAATAATAAATTGGAAAATAGGCCAGGAAAGTGTACGAATTATTTTTAAGACAAAGGTTTTGTTCTTGAAAAAAAATTTGTTATTTGTTATTTTTTTGGGCCCGGGAATGCAGTGCCCAAGGGTATAAAAATTTGGGACGCTCAAAGGGACCCCAAATTTGCTCGGGGATTGAGTAAACCTTGCAATATTTACACGTATTTTTTTATGGCTAAGTTTTTCCCTAGCATTTCACTGATGATAGATACACGCGTTTTAAAGCTTTCAAAACGTTAATAATTTTTTAAAAAAACAAACCCGAAATTTAAAAAACTTTTTCGATCGGGGATTTAACCCCGGGCTCCAAATTTTGGGGAGAAGGCCCTTAGCCAACTAGACTAGAAAAAAGTCAAAATCTTTGATAGACGTGTGAGCGAGTCATGTGTTATACCGGGAACATTTGCATTTAAATTTTATTTTTATTTGTATAAAAATGGGTTTTGAAGTTTAGTTGGTATAAGTGGGAATCAATTAAAATGCCATAATGCGCAACTCTATCGTAGAATTGATAGGTGAGGGGTGCCTTTTGTAGGGGGGAAAAAAGGGAATGTTACCGCGACTCAAAACATGGGACTCACTGTTTAACAACGACTTTGGGGTTTATCTAGTTTTTTTTTAAATTTCACCTGGGGTTTGATCTGTCGCTTAGCGCTCGAACCAACAGCGGTATTTCCATGAAGCCCTCGCTATAAGAAAAAAAACGTGGGATAACCATCTTTTGGGGAGGAACGCGTTCCCGGGGGCGCGTTTCCCTTTTTTAGAACTTTTGTGGGAAAAGCGTCCTTTTCTTAATCGGAACTTGTAACGTGAAAATTCTATTTGTGGGAACTTGGAACGAATTTTTCGTTCCCTTTTCAAGTCGTTTTTTCGTCGAATCCCCTCGAATTCCACAATTCAGTACCTAAAAATCATAAACTTCAGTATGAAAAATAATTATTTTGTCACATTTTGTGTTTTTGAAAAAGGCGGAGCCCCCCCCCCCCCCCCCCCATGCCCGGGGCAAGTAAAAAAAGTCCGGCATTGAGAAAAACTCCACCATCGCCCGCGCTTAGCTTTCGTCGCAAAATAAACGGAAGCCGGGATAAAAGTAAGTCCACTTGTCCAGTAAAGGTCATGCGTCTGATTGCAGGAAAAAACTCACTTTCCTTGCATCTGGTGTATATCTTTTCCAGTCTAGTCTGCAAGGGCTGATGCGTTTGGGTTGGGGGGGGGCTTTGGGGGGGGGGCCCCAAAGCTGGCGAGTAAACAAGATAAGGGGAAAAGGCAGCCTCTTAGTACTCTATTTCCCCCGTGTTTTTTAAATTTTAGTTATCACCTAGCTTTTGACTTCTAGCGATTAAAAAATTTAAAAACTGTTATGGTAATTATTTAGCAGTAATCTTTGGGGGGATTTCGATGGTAAGGGGGGGGGGGGGGGGGGGACTCAACCCCCTGCCCCAAGCGGCGGATGAACAAGGCATATAAATTCGGAAAAAACCCCTATAGTCCTGATAATAATTTTATTGTTTAAAAAAAATTTGCAGTAAGTTTTTTGTATACTTGTACGTGGTATAGGGACCGGCGTTCATACAAATACGCCCTCTGGACGAATCCGGAACAACTTGACAATATCGTTTCCTTGCGCACTTTCCTATGTATTAGCTCACATTTTCAGAGTGAAATTATTTTAGTTTTTTCTGATTGCAGGACTATAAGGATGTTGAGAATGTTTTTTAGTATTCAGGAAGTCCCGTTGCATTTTTGGCTGTTCAAAATTTAATCGCCAACACAGAAAAAATGTTTTATTTTACAGTTTTTTTGGCAGACCCCCTGAGAGGGAATGGCGCGGCAGACTGGTCCAAAAGCAGTGAATGGATAGATAAAAGTTTTTCTGTAACCCTACATTTATTTACTAATGCAAACAGTGTATTTATTAGACACAAACCTGAACATTGGCCGATAAGTAATAGCCAATAGTCCTTGGACCAGCTAGACATATCTGTGTAAGGTCTGAAGTTGTGACTGGGTAGGCCTAATTTCCATCATGACAGTTGACAGATCATGTGGCAGACAGAACCTAGCAGACGAAGTCGTATTGTTTTCATTTTGGTATTTTGCACATGCTAAAATTTGAAATTGGACTCATCATAAATAGACCCTAATTAACCTAGGTCTAGTCCACATTCACTGAAATTGGGGTAGATTTAGATTTGATATCGCCAGGAAGGCAGCTAGGCCTAGGCCCTACCTAGGCGTAGGCCTCTGGCCTAGGAAACTTTTTTGTTTGACCTAGGTCTTATCTCTTTGCCTATACCTGTCAGGACAGTCAGTAGTAAAGATGTCAGTAGTGTCTACTAAATAATGCATTGTTGTCCATGTCACTGGATTCGGTTCTTATACAAAGTAAAGTGGCCAGGGCCTAGGGGTGCAGCTATTTAACCATAGGCCTAGGCCTAGGCCTACAGAAGAATCAACACGAAACCTGACAGAAAGCTTCTCAAACTGTTCTCAAGAAACTAGGCCTCAGAGCCTAGGCATATGTAGCATGTACGGTTTAACTTTATGCCCCTGGGTCATTTTTTAATGTAGGTAACTAGGCCTAATGCACTTCAAATCAATTATTCACGAAACATCGGCTTAGACCTTGCGGCGTGTTGCGAGTGAACTTCGTGATATATTGTGAGTGTTTGGGTATTTATTTCCTATTCTAGTGATATCTTCGTTGACTTGTTATTACACTGAAATCACGATTCTCTGTCTTATTTCACGTGTCAGGCAGGGTTTTGTCTCTAAAAGCTCTGGATAGGGGCTAGTCAAGTTGTGAATCGTTTGGAATTGCAAACAAAAACATCCACTTTTAATCACGATATTTAGCAACTAAAACTATTTTTGTAATGGTGTTTTAGGCCTAAACTTTTTCAGAAAAACGATAATAAGATAAGAAGCGATTGTTTGTTTTCATATACTTGCATGAACCTTCTGAAAACCACATTTAATAACACAATTCGCGTTGTTATAGCCATTACAGCAATGTCAAATTCTACATGTGATTCAGTCAACTTGTTCCCCCAGTGGCCGCCCAGAGCGCTGCGTGTATTTTTAGTGGCGCGCTCAGTGGCTAATCTCGGTCCCTATATAGTGCGTTTACTCGCGAGTAGATGGTATAAGGAACGTGAAAGGAACTAAGTTCCTTTTGAGGAACGTCTCAGTTCCTTTTTTTATAAAAGGAACTAGGAACGTCTTAGTTCCTTTTTAGGCAGAAGTAACTTAACTTTTCAAAGTTCCTTTTTTTGGGGGGAACTTGCCCAAGACTGGCGATAACGAGTGCCTCTTGTTGCTAACGATTTTTTATGTTTGTATGGGAAAATAACACGCATTCAACAATTGAAATAGCAACTATAGATGAAACCCAGTCTTATGATTTTTAGCTATATTATGGATAATGGATATATTATAACGACGCTGGCTAACTTGTCCCGTCGCGAGACTAGTCAGCCACAATAAAAGTAACTGACTAGGGACACAGGGACACTAGGGTATATCTTCTAAATCTATTCCGTGTGTAAAGATCGGAACAATAATGTAGGTATAGTCTGTCTAGTTTGTATCGAACTGTTGGATATTTTATGAACGAATCCATGAGTAGTGATGACTAGGCTAACACTGATTTGATGTAGTTTATTTACTTTGCCAAAGAAAGTAGAAACTAATTTAAAACCATTGAATCTAACGCCCCCACCCATTTGTACGACACTTTTCTTTCCCTCATTATAATTATTTATACTGCAGGAAATTGGAAAAAGTAGAAGAAAATTGGTTGAACGAAACGGTTTAATCTTCGTCTGGAATTTTGACGACAGAATACTCCCAAATAGCCCCGCAGGGTGTTTTTTTAATAAATATTTAACCAAATTTGTTTTGCTAAAATAGGTTATGAAATTTTTTAATTCAAATACATTTATCCTGGTGTGAGGAGGGTCCGTGAACGAATAGAACACCTCAAATGGCTCCGCAGTGCGTTTTTTCACAACTTTTATTCAGATTTTGGGTTGTTAATATAGGTTTTGGGTTATTAAAATAAGTTATGAATAAATTAAAATGAAACATTTACTCTGGTGCAAAATTTATAATTTTCTCTAACATCCAGGAGAGGGGGGGGGGGGCTAGCCCCGTTTGCCGTTCCCCCCTTCCGACGCCCATGAAAGCAACGGAAATTTGCATTTATAGGTTTTATATGTATTGCTATTGCCCGAGCTTATTGAAGCGCAATTTGCAAAGAGGCTCGTGCTCGGTGAGATCAAAGAATCCACCTACATAACATCGTCATTGCACAAGTTGCAGCATCTGTGGCCAAGATACTCTTACAACAACCGAAACGAGTAAAGAAATCAAGAAAGCAAAGCATTCTCTAAAGCCGCTAAATAATATGCATTTATATCGGCAATTAGTTACATATTTTAACACAGGCAGAAGTACATCAAGGGTATGACGAAAACGTCGTATACCTTAGTTACAGTTACAGAAATGAAGGATTCCCGAAGGAAACGTCATTACCATACTAGTTGTAGGTCTACTATAGTTATTGAAATAGAAATTAATATTTTCTTTACCTGGTATGTCTGGAATATTTAATAATACTATTGATTTTATACCATTCACAATCACATCCTGGGTAAAAATAAATCAATCAAGGGTAAGACGGAAATTTTCTTCACACTTGAGCTTTTGTACATGCAGTGCAAAAAGTTGTGTTTGAGTGTATTATGGATGTATATTCAGAACATTTTGCTAAATTCCTAATTCTGACTTGCCTCTTGATCATTATTATCATTAAGTATAGAACATTCCTCAATGTTATTATAGCTGCTAAATACCCAGTGCAAATAAAACGTCAGGAAATCAGTGCTAGTCCGTTCTCCACTCTCCAGCTCGCTTGCCGAATCATTTTCAATATTATCTTGACTCGGCATAATTGTGTCGTCCCAAGGTGGCGGGCTGGCGGCCGGCTGCGTCATTGCCTCACTCACACACAGCACAGCACACACACACACACTCAGCACACAAGCGTCTGCGTTGCCATGGATACGAGACGACAAACAGCGCTATCTGCACGTTACTCAAGACAAACTAGAGCCTTGCCGGCGCACTCTTAAATGTTTCACTGAAGTAAAATCAACACGAAAATGTTTTTGAATGCTAAAAATTGATTGAAAACTAAGAACTTAACAGTATAATATACAACACACTTCTTCATCAGAAGTGCTAAGAATATTTTGTAAACATTGTTAGTTCTCAATCAATTTTTTGCGTTTAAAAACATTTTCGTGTTGATTTTATTTCAGGGAAACATTAAAGTTAAAATCATTAACATTTAAGAACATTTAAAAGGTAAATTACAACAGTTTATGTAATGAAAAGAAAATTAATTTATCTCTATTCAAGGGTTTAGAGACCATCAATAGAAGGGTCGAGGATAGGTAAGATCTAAATCTTGTGCACTCTGCCCGTCCGAGGAAGGTGGTGGTGGTAAAGAGGGGATGAAATTCCTGGTACCTGCGGACCAATCTTCCCGTGAAGTCCACTTTACATTAATTTATTCGTTTTTACAAACAATTATTCGTCTCCGTTAGCGTAAGGCATAAATATTTAATACGTGGAGACAATTCGTATCCGAAAGGCTGCCAGGGACTGTTTTAAAACCGAAAAAGGGATCTTGATTTCTTCTATTGCGTTAGTTGTGTATTCGCCAACATTGAAGAATCTATCTGGTGTAACGTATCAACGTTAGCACTAGGTGCTACCTAGGTAAATAAATCATATATTTTATAATTATTTACTTGTACCTTCATCACAACAATAATAAATAATAAATAATTACGAATATGATAAATGAGGTCCTTAGGGACAATTCTTGCTTCCGATGCACAAGGTCAGGGTTCAAATTCTTGTTTGTGCAGATACTTTTGGCGAGTGAAGTGCGCTACACACATGGCGAAGTCGTAAGTCGTAAAGGTCAATATCAATCAATCTTATTTCTGACAATCATCTCAGCCACAGCCAGACCTTCAGTTTCATAAACTAAATGGGGGCACTTCATTTTTACCATTGTCATCGCCGATTAAATTGATTAATCCGGCCAAAGATTCGTTTTTTTAAAGGAAAATAAACAACATTGCATCACCACTTGCACTAAACACAATGCATAGAACATTTAAAAATAGTATAGACTACTAACAACAAACAAGAACAAGAACAATAAACATATTTTTATTTTGACAATAGTTGGTGGGGACAAAATAATATGATAAATAGTGTCCTATATGCATAGTTCCAATCCAATGCTCCAAGGTCCTCGTCACAAATCCCCATTCTGGCATAGATTTTACGACAGAAATTCCTTGGCCAGTTACATTGACTTCCTACGCGTAACAAGATACTGTCAGTTTACCTCCCCTCAAATTCCACAAAACACTCGCTCGAACACGAAATCGTCTCAAGACTTTTTCGCAGCGCCTACGCCATCTAGCGGACTACAGTCGAAAGAAATAACGCAAAACAATGCCTGGGAAATTGCTGTTTTTTCCTAAACGGTTGGCGATAGAACAATTCTGTTGACTGGGTTGAAGAGCAAATTCATCAATTCAGGGCGATAGAGTAAAGTTTTCTGAAATAAGAGTCTGGGAGTATTTTTTAAAGTTCCATGAAACAGCGCGTGAAACAGTATTTTTGTAAAAATGTTGCCATTTTTTAAAATTCATGCTAGATAAATGTATACATTTTCTTAAAATCCGGCACCAGAGGACTCTATAGAAAACCTTCACAATTGTATTGCTGAAGATTTCATGCCAATCGGTTGATTAACGGCCGAGAAAACAGCAATTTGCTGGAAGTCATCGTTATATTCAAAATACTGCCTATTTTCACATGTCCTATATTCTCTTAAGATAATCGTAAATGTATCATAATCTGATCGCCCCAATAGTTTATTAGTCATTGTTTACTAGCAATTTTGAGTAAGCACAATGTTTCTTACACAAATTTATACCTTGATCCTTTGACTATTCGCCTCTAAAAGTAATAAGAGATCGCGTCACCGTCGCGCGGATTCTTGCAATATGGCTGAAGGTTTGGGGGTTCGCCTCTGTTTACTACGCGCTGGCGTATGGAAATCAACAGTCTTTTAAAGCGACAGCGACACATGTTTATGTCTGACTCTGACAAAAATTATAATAATAATATATGCTCCTGATATTAAGCTTAAGAAGAAATGGTTAAATTGGCGATTCTCGTTATATAATGGGTTTGGTGTGTCATGCAGATGATATAGTTTTTCGTTGATTTTTGTGTCTACATTTTGCACTCGTAACATAGCATTCTATGTTTTTCCAACTGACAACATATAAAGCTACACGTGAGTGGTAAACGGCAAAACAAATGTGGTAGTATAATAATTATACCCTGCCCCCTCACACACACAGAAAGACATTAATTGCCAATAAACACATCAAAATCTCGTATCATTGTTTCATTTGGTGGCCTACTGAACGATTTGTAATACATAATTGATTATATACATTGAATTCAATATATTATATTCTAGCACTGACCTGCAGTGAGTGTATATGTTACCCACAAATTGGGGTCTTTTACATACAGTGTTATATTGATGAAGACTTGAAATAAGCGAAAGTAGGAACTAAACTAAGTATAGTAAAATGTAACATAGTGTGGTAAAATAATTAGTAATAATAAAGGCCTAATGTCATGCAATGTCATGTGTAATACAAAAATGAATAATAATAATAATAATAATATGTAACTGACAGTAACATAATTATGTATTATGTATGAAAATTTGAAAATGTTAAGCCAACACATTGCGTGGAAATAAGAAGATAATGAAATCATACAATGGTTTAGGTAGTCACATGTCTTAATAGTGTTTTGAATAATATTTTAAAAATTACGGTATGGCTACACTTAATTTCTACGGCATTGATCCATCAACCATACTTGGATCAATTGTTTATATTTACTTATGGAGTTTGATTGCTTAATTTCTAACGAAAATGTTACGTAGTTGATATCCTTTGAATCCCAACATATTCTAAATTAAAAACATGTGGAGAGTGGTAGGGCTTGGTTGTACCCTACATAAATGCATGGTCGTAAATTATATTCAGTTTTAAATATTATCATGGTGTCACAATGGCGATATTATTACGCAAAGGTCACCAAATAAGGACTTGAATTCTTCATGGATCCCCGGGGCCTTTGTATATGTTGTACTTTTATACCAGGAGACTGTAAAAGGTTTGACGTAAAATATCATGAACAATATCGCCATTGTAAATCATTTTTAAATGAACAGGATAAACGTTAAATAAATAAATAAAATAAATACATATTATTATGAGTATGACATGTCGTCAATTTCGTCAATAAAATCAAATGATGAAAGCCCAATCCTCAACAGTTTGTCACTTCATTGACTTGCAAAATTAAACGTTTTCAAGATCAATAGATATATTGAGACGTCATTTTTTACTCTCTTACAGTATTCTTGATTATGGCAAACATCAATATTGTGGACTGTTGCGGACTGTTGCATGTATTTATATCGCCAACAGTCCCAAAACTAATGCAATCGTAATACAAATCTGTGTGAAAAAGCATACGCGCGGTAAAAGTTACCGCCAAACCTCCAGTTGAGCGCTTCTCCGCCAGAGCGCACATCTGCAACTTTTAGAGGCGAATAAATGCCTGATGTTTGTATTTGGGACAATACGAATTTTAATAAAATATTTGGAGCGTGATTTTTGTGGTGTGTGTGGCGTGTCTAGAGATTCTCTCGTATATCTGTTATCGGTGGTTACGCAAGGCAATCTTAAGCCGGGGTCCCACGACGTGTTGCTCGACGAGCCTGGGTCGGGTCGGGGTTTCTTGACAAGCCGCAGGTATACAAGGTTAAAAAAAAACTGAGCGGTCCCACGGCGTGTGGCTTGTCAAGCCTATAGCCTGCACCTGCTTGTCCGAGCCTGGCTTGAGGATGCTTGTACGGACGGATTTCAAAAGGTCAAAAACGGTGAAGAACCGGTGGGACCGCTTCAACGAGCATGTACGAGACGGACTACCTGACCTGACCATTTTTTATTACCCCTTGCGCGTTCTCTTTGGCTTGTGCAAAATTTACCGACAACTGACGGGAAGCTCAAGCAACGCGCCGTAAGCCCGAGCCGACCCGGTCCCACGGCGTGTTGCGCGATGATCCTACCCTTTTTATACCTGCGGCTCGTCGAGCAACACGTCGTGGGACCCCGGCTTTAGCCTCGAGCGCTGGGTGCATTGCCTAAGTGTTTTCTGGCCATCTGTGCAGTGTCGTCTCGCAGCAGTGGAAGGGGGGAAGGGACGTGTCTGGAATGGAACTGGTCGACTGACCATATCTGGAGAGAATTGAGATGCGTTTAGTTAATTAAAATAGCTAAAGAATGTTTTAATAGTGTTGTTATGTCATATAAAAACAAAATATAAGTTAAATTGAAATGTTTGAATCGCACTAAGCAAAAGATGTAGGACTGATGATCATGTTTAAGATACGTGAAGTCATATTCATATTGCTTTATCAGATGTTCAGATGACAAAAAGTATTAATTTTTTATCTTTATTGGTGATGTTAGTTAATGGTATTGGGACTGTTTCACCAATAGAAGTATTCTTATGCGTCAGAAGCAATATCCTCATTCGCGAGGTTGCCACTTCGATACCAGCTGCTATCCATACAAAAGGTTGTACCCGTAGTTTTCTTGGGTCGAGATCAAGGAAAATTATGGGTCTGAGTGTCATCAAATGACCTGTGGCTATTACGTTGACAAGGTTTCCACTTCAAAACGAATTTAATTTAAACATTCATTTTCAAGTCAAATAGACAAAAATAGTAATTTAGGCCACTGAAAATAATATTATTATTTTGGAAATACATTTATTCTAGGCGAAAATTTATACAGAATCATAATGATAAATATTGATTGCTTATAACACGTTCATGCAAAACATTTATTATACCTTACTCTTGATATAAGTATTATGTAATTCAAAATATGGATGTAACAATAAAAATAAAAATATACGCGATGGCACTCCTAGTAGTACGTTTTACTGAGAATTTAAATCTTATTACACTGGTTATTTTAATCATTTTCATGGTGTTTGAAAAGAGCGATCGTTTCCGGGTATCGATTTATGCGTATCTCAATGCACCGTGTATAACACACCATATATGCCTACCCAAGTTCTACTTTCAAGCAATAATCTCAGCCAATGAATTTTAAAAAATACCTACACTACGCTTTACAGATGCCACAATGAAACAAATTTACACGCATTCATATATACAGACAGAATGCACGTACAGAATACGTACAGAATGCAGTCGGTTCCGTAATACAGCTAGCGTAATGAACGTGGGATTTTTGTAGTTGATAACTAAAATGTCTCTTATCAAAATGTATTTGTTTGTACGATATTGAGTTCAAGTTATTCGTTATTGAGAACACATATTTGTTTATGCATCTAGAGTATTGTCATGGACCGTGTGATACTGGATGTTGTAACGAGTATTTTTTAAATATTCGTGAACTTCCTCATTGAAAAATCGATGAAAATATTTCTTGTGGTAAGCGTACCTGCTTCCAATGCAGAAGGTCCAGGGTTCGATTCCCGTCAAAGTCAGAAGTGTTTTAACTTCTGATTCGGACTTAAGTCCATCAGTTCTTGTCTTAGGAGTTTGTAAACGGTGACTTTGGAGCCGTCCTAGCAACGAAGCACATAATAAATTCAGAGTTGTTCTGAATCGGCCTTGTTGATTATGGCGTTGATCCGCGGGTGTTCGCACTGTCCATACCACTGAATGCTATATTTCCTAAATTCCTATTAAAAATATCGATCTTTGGTTGGTTATCGCCCACTTGTCGATTGCGTCGGGCCTACAGGGTTGGCTTGGTTGCTTTGATTTACTGTCCCCCACTGAAAATCAGTTATATTACTGAGTGGGTAGACTCTAAATACATTTTTTTTTTTTTTTTTAATTTAAGTAGCAATCGCATCAAACTAATAGTTACTTAATAATACATTATACAAAATTTGATAATAGCATTAAAACCATTTAGTTGCAATCTTCAACACCATATCGAGTATATTTTGGTTGCCTCAACTTCAGCGGCTCCTCTTAATAAATGTTTTTCCCCGAGTTTTTGCTTTTGGGGTGTCACCAGAAAACTGCTCCAAGTTCATTATGCTTGCCTTGTAATTGATCGCGCCCTACAGTAAATGGCAGAAGGCAATTTACATAGAAAAATCATAACCCATGCAATGATGTTTGAATCGTGTTATTAGACGGATACACATACTAATATATTTTAATTACGTCATCGTATTAGCTTCCGTCATATTTTTGTTCCGTAAAGTATCCTTCAAAAGTTATAATATTTTACAGCTCTGATATCATGAGGGTATACAGTTTTTTTTTTTCCAAATAAATTTGAGAAAAATTATGTTTAATTACTCGGCGTTCATTAGAAACCACATGCGTCAGTAAGTCGTTCGCCAAATTGGAACATGCGGCGGCAAGGACCGGCGCGGGAAGGCACTGCAAGAGGTCGCGCCAGCGACCTCTTGTTAAATATAATTGTAGTCAGTAGAAGTCTATAATATAGGAATAGGATAACCTTTTTTGTTATCAATTTGCAATCTTCTTCACACAGCATATGCTTATTATAAAAAGGCGTAAGATTATTGTTTATTTATCTACTTTTTTGCTAGACACCCAACGGTCATAGTGTTCAAAGCCAATTGGCTTCTTTTAAAATTTCAGAAAATTATACAAATATTTATTATAGTATTATTTCATGTAGCCTAACATGACGTAACAAACTTTCTTCAAAGTATCTTGTATGAGACAGGTTCTTTTTTAAGTATCTTGTATCTTTACCTAGGTACATTTTTAAAAAGGATCTTTTACCTGGAACTAGGTACATTTGAACAAGAGTATCTGTATCTATATCTAAGTACAAATAAAAAGTATCTTACCCAACACTACTGGAGGTCAGAATAAAAGAACATAAGACTAATGTAGCGCAACACGAAGTTTGTTCCTCAAGACTTTTAGAACACGTTTATGAAAACCATCATTATGTGAATCGGAACGATACGACTCCTCTATCATTCTCCATGAAACTAATCTGCATAAACGTCGGTTAAAAGAGGCTGCCTTTATGGCTGTAAAGAACAACATCATTAGTACTCCTAGTATTGACTGTCCTTCTATCTGGAAAGGTTTTTGTTCCAGCCAGAGCCAAACATAGCTTCTAATTTTTTTTTTTAAATCCGAATTGTTATTAGTTGGCAACATAACTGATTTTTTGGATGAGCGTAGCGAGCGAAGCGAAAATTCCATTTCACTACACTGGAGAAAAAATCCGGAATGTTTTTTTTTCTTTCTTTTTTTTTTGTATTTTTGTGTGTCTGTGAACACGATTCCGGCTAAACCAATACTCCAATTGCTATGAAATTTTATGGAGGTCTATGAAATATCTGAACGAAAAACTACACGGGGGAAAAAATTGATCGAAAAATTATTTCTCATAAAATCGCAATTTTACGATTTTTTTCGATTTAAAAAAAAATTCTTCTACTAATAACATCTACATGCTTTATCCGATTGTAATGATTTTTTCACAGAACCTTAATTTCATGAATTAATATATTCGTTTGAAATATGAGCGCAATCAAAAATTCATTTCTCATGATAATCGCAATTTTACGATTTCTTTCAATTTTTAACATTTCTTCGACGAATAAAACCTACATGCTTTATCCGATTGTAATGATTTTTCACAGAACTTTAATTTTATGAATTAATATATTCGTGTGAAATTTGAGCGTAATCGAAAAATTATCTATTAAAAAAGTCGCAATTTTACGCTTTTTTCGTTTAAAAAAAATTACGCTCATCCATCAACGCGGCGGGACTTAAGCGTTTTCCTAGTTTTAAATAATGGTAGGCATGAGTTTTCTTGTGAAATTGAGATGCCAGTATATATTTGTTTAATCTTTTAAATTTTGTTTTTTCTTACTGTTTTAACTGTCAAATGTTATTTAACTAGTTGAAGACGACTGAATAGTCGTCGAAATATCGTTATTTATATAGCTTATCTTTATTTAAAAGAGCAGTGTATAGTCCAACTAATTCATCGCATTATTCAATTTGTCATTACTTACACGAATCAAAAGTCTAAACTAGACTTCGTTCAACGCTTTGGCCATGAAAATATAAAGCTGATGGTTAAAATTGACCTTAAGGCACCCCTGTACCCCGCAACCACCACTTACCAACTGGCCAACAAGTGGATTTCTACTATAAAAATACAACACTTTCAAAATATATAAGTTTTAATCTAAACGGGCAATTTGGGACCATTGGACTTTTTTTTAAGTCGAAATATGGTATTTCCGGGACATAAAAGAAAATGAAAATGTGGATGACATTCTATTTTTCATTACTTACACGAATCTTAAGTCTAAAATGGATTTCGTTCAACGCTTTGTCCCTGAAAATATAAAAACTGTTGAAAACACCCCCTTAAACTTGACCCTTGGGACCCCTGTACACCGCATCCACTACTGGCCAACTGGCCAATAAATTGATTTCGACTCCAAAATAATAAGCTTTTCAGAATATTTAAGTTTTAACTAAAACGAACAATTTGGGGCCACATTGTCTTTAATTTTGGAAAACTCAAAAAAGTTATTTCCGGTACATACAAGAAAATAAAAATATGGATAAAATTATATTTGTTATTCCTTACACGAGTCAAAAATCAAAAATAGATTTCGTTTAACGGTTTGGCCTTAAATAAATAATAACGGTTTAAGAATTCAGCACAATTGACCCTTTGGGCACCCCTGTACCCCGCACCCACCACTGGCCAACTGACCAACAAGTGGATTTCTACTCCAAAATAATCAACCTATCATAATATATGGCAGTGGCGGCTTGAACCCCTGAAAACCCCCGGGGCCAACTTTATAGTATTACACCCACCCACCCAAGCATGGGCGCCCACAGGAATTTTGTCAGGGGGGGCAAAAATCACAATTTGTACTTTCGTTGAGCAAGCACGGGGGGTTTGGGGGGCAGAGCCCCCCAATAATAGCGCCGCAGGCGAAAATTTTGCAAATTAGGTTTTTAGAATGCGTTTGGTTTGTTTTAGAAAAAAGTAGTGGGCTGAATACAATACCAAAATTATGTAATTTGTGTGCAGTCTATACTCCAAACTAGAAAACCACCAAAAGGAATCTTAAAGGAAACCTTCGAAATATTTTACTCCCCAATTTTTTTGTCCTTTAGTCAAAAGCTTCTGATTCCCAACAATGAGTTGGGCGGTTATTAGGTTTTTTGTCCACTGAGATAATATGACTTTACCCCACCTTACATCTTCGCTTTCGCAAGCCTTTTATTGTGACGGTCAAAACTCGCATTAGGCCTATTCGAAAAACTCAAGACGAACTATTGCAGGTAAAATACACAATAAACTACTTATTTCGCCGAAAATTGCCAACCATTAAATTTAACAAACGCTCATCAGTAAAGAAATCGATTGTACTAGAATCTTGTCCGGGACGGGCAAAAATCCCAACTTGTTCTTTCACGGAAATATTAGGGGGGTTTGGGGGGCAGAACCCCCCAACAACTGCGCCGCAGGCGAAATTGTTTAAATCAGGTGTTTAGAGTGCATTTGGTGCGTTTTAGAAAAAAGTAGTGGGCTAAATGCAACATCAAAATAATGTAGTTTTTGTGCAGTCGAACTGACATTACCAGGATATTTTGGCGACGTGTGTACTATTTGTATTGTATAAATGTATTGTATATTATATGTATTAATATAATATATTAAAATGCAATGTATATTCTAATTCACAACTAAACTACCTATTCTAAAATAATATATGCTTATAAATAATAGAGTGGAGTTGATTTACCTGTACATTTCTTTTATGTCATTGAAGATAGCAATAGCTGGATAGACTGAAAGGTATTGTTGGACACTTCTTGGTAAGATGGCTTTTTAAAAAAAACGGACCAGACCGGCCAGTGGCGTAAAACTTGTTTCATAGTTTTGGTTTTGTCCTTGGTATTTTTAATAATTAGTTGGCACCTTACAATTGTTATTTATATTTTTAGGGTGTTGTAATTTTCTATTTTTAATGTATTTCATTATTTTAATTAATTTTCTTACCACAGCGCTAACACAAATCAGTGTATTACACTTTTTCCTGTGTCTACTTCAGTCTACGCCAGATAGGTTCATACATAAACATTGGCATGGTTTTCTTGTATTAATTCCCATTACAGTGACACCCTCTTTCAAATTGCCGCGTGTTTTCTTTTATCCTTTCTCATATTTTTCCCCAATAATTTCTTTCTTTGCCCCCCCCCAAACCCCCTAGGCTATTGAAGCGGCCGCTACCTTGCGCCCGTGGGGTAGGCGCTTCTGTCCTGGAAGGTCAATTCCTTGAGCTCAATTGGGATTTTTAACAAAAATGATGGCTCAAGAAACCGAAAAAAATAGGACTATAAAATGTTAAAAGCTTGGCCAGGGATGTTGGACGCAAAACCAGAGGGGTCACCTGCTCCCTGCCCCCCCCCCCCCCACCCCCTGCGGACACCCATACCCACCGGGCACCACTGGTAGTAGTGGTTACAGAAAAAATATTAGATGCTTGATGGTACCGCGCGTTTGGGTGACCTTGTTCTTTTGGCACGATCTTTTGTGCGCGCATTTTTAAACCATCACAATTACATTGCCACGGACACGGGTATTGGCTTGTTCAGGAGGCATGCTATTTCTTTTATAGCTAATATTTATGCAGCAAACACTCAATGATTAATAGGCCTACTTACTGACGTCCACACAACGACCCCCCCACACCCCACCCCCATCCACCCTGACCTGACCACCCACCCACCTATTTCTCGCGGGGCCATGGCCCCGAATTTGTATGGTCAGGCCGCCACTGATGTATGGGTCTCCATTTCTCCGCAGGGGGGTGAGAGGGTCTCACTAATGGTGGGTCCCGGTCTATATGCCATCAATGACGAAATAAAGTTGAACCAGCGTCGATAAAGAAGTTTCCCCGTTGGGGAGGTCCTCCAACTCCCTATACCGCCCTGGGTTAAATAAAAAGTCGTTTTGGCGTTTGGAATCTAACGTTCCGCGCGACTCTGTGTGACGATTGATGGAATTACTTCAATAAAACTACGTCACTTTTCTACTAGTAGTTAACAGTCGATGACGACAAATGGCGTGAAACGTCAAAATATTAAATACGATCGAATGTTGGCGAATGTTTTCGCATAAAGCAAACTCTCTTCATTGATGTGGATATTTCTGATGTAGTAGACCTAAGCCTAGGACCTAGGCCGACAATCAGGATTTGAATGCCAAGGGCGTACTTACGTCTGAAAACTGTATTTTGGCCTTGGGCCTAGGGTACACTTACGTCCGTTATTAAGACAATATGGGACATTGAAGAGACGCGAGCTTCTCCGATTAGACCGTTAAAAATCTCGCATCCGGGGGAGAAGCGGGAGGGTAGGGGTAATGACGGCGAGCCGTGGTAGTCTGGGAGTGGAGGATATAAGTAATTCTCGACACTTCACAATCACAGTGCAAGTACCGCACGGAACTGCAATGACCTTGTCGCTTGGCGGTCCGTGGTAGTAGTGAGATCGGGCCTGGGAGACTTCTGTCACACTCACACAGTCACACCGTTGGGTGTCCAACACTAGACACCCAACGGTCACACTTACTATAGGTTTTCTGAATATTTGTTGTGTTTAGATGGATGGTGTATTGTTAGTTGTGCGCCAATCAAAATAAAATACTTTTGTCAAAACAAAAGGTTATTCATTTATTTATTTATTTATTTATTTATTTCACTTATTGTGGCATAAAACTAACTAGTTTGTCGAGTGTTGTGTTAGGCATACAACTAATAGTCATCTATACCTAACAATACCAAAAAACAGTGTGTTGAAACTTGAAACTAATGTTGTAAATCGTTGTTAGAACATCATGACATTAACATCATGTGTAGAGGACGAAAAATAAAATTATATCTTTTTTGAAGGGTGGATGATTGGCTAATTAAATCTGTAGGTGCTTTAAATTTTATTTTAAAGATGCGCACCTCTCCAAACAATCCGAGGGGTGCTTCAGCCCCTGAGCACCCAAGAAGTCGGCGCCCCTGGACATCATGACATCATGGGAAGAGGAAGATAAATAAAATGCTAATACATTTTAAAGGTCGATGATTGTTTGATTATTTATCAAACTCTTGATCAGGCGCGAAGGAACGTTTTGAAAGGTAGAGGGCGGGGGGATTTATTAGCAGAATTTGTAGGCGGCAGCTGGGGTCCGGGGAAAAACCCCAGCCGTCAGAGGCCCTTACGCCAAAGGCGAAAAAAACTAATTATATATAGGCCTACTACAGTTATATCGTCATGTTTTAACTGCACTCGGACTCTGTAAACAAGCTTTTACAGCAACTATCTGCGATCTAAAAACTAAAAAAATGAACGTGAAGTGGCCCATTTTAGTAAATTTCAACCTAGTTTTTTATGTAACGATGAACCATACAGGCAAACTTTTTCGTTTTACCAAGGTGACTGTAGAATTGTATAAGTGTATGTGCATATTTACTACGGAAATTCTAGAATTAATATTTATCTCACGTTACCTTTGCCCCTCCTGGGCCAAACTTGGTAGGGGGCATTAACCCCCCTGCCCTGCCCCGGTTCCTACGCCACTGCTCTTGATGATTCAAGTTATATATTAAAGATATAACAGCAGTATTAAGTATCAACACAACATTTTAATACATAGATTCATGAAAATTAATTAAAATAGTATTTCACATATTTGTTTGTTTATTAGTGTAGTACACAGCAAACGAAGTGTAAACCAGTATCCATGGTTCACAGTACACACACAGTTGGTGCCATACAAAACAGAGTGTTGAAATTATTGTCATACATAGGTGTTAAAACATTGGAGAGGAGGAAATAAAATACTGCCAAGTTGATTAGTTATTATACTTATTAGCCTTCTGTTATTGCTTCCAAATTTTATTTTATTGATACGTACCCGTACATTAGTTTTAGTACACTGTATTCTTAAAACTAAGCAATATACTGATTTGAATAACGATTATGCGTATACATTATCTATGAAACATTTTTACTACGAAACATATATTCTCCAAGCATTTTACAGAATCAGTTATCAACACCTATCCAGATCCACTAATACAAGATGACTCGCACTAGCGTCTAGAAGGAATGTAGTTATGTGTACAAGTTATACTCAAACCGTGTCTTACTTGGCCCAGTACGTGAGCGAGCCCCTTTCATTTCTTAGGGATTATCCATTGACCGCAAGCCGGAGCGGATGTAATTGAAAGAAGGGTCGCTCAGGTACTGGGCCAAGTAAGGCACGGTTTGAGTATAGTAAGTAGTAGCATATTGTCGAGTAGATACTGATATTATCTTCGAACCGAAATTACAAAACCGAATCAGTTGTAGTTGTAGCATGTTATATTTGATCCGTACATAATGAGCGGTTTTCATTTCATATCTTTTATCTTCAAATCGCGCTTTCTTTGCTTCAGTTAGTGTAGGATACACAGTTGACTTTATTTGAATGCACGGTAGGCATAGATATAGGCTAAAATTTGTCGTTCAAAATTTATTTATTAGCTTAGTCCACCAATAAACTTGTTATATGAAATAATGGTTTACCTTATTGACGACAGAGTTCCCTACTTAACTTTCATCGGTTACGCCCACCCATCCCAAACTAAAACAAACTTCAAGTGCATTGTGGCCGTCGTCAAGTGCACTCATATTGGGAGAGTACGAGATTATAGTTGCTATGGAATGTGAGTAGGCATTGAAATACTCAACTCGAATCATTCGCAGAATGACAGAGTAAACCGTCGGGAATAGAAACATCTGTTTTAGATGGCGGGAATCGAACCTGTGTTCAAGCCCGTGACCCGTGATGTGCGTGAAAGTGGACGACGGACTTTGAGGTTGTAGACCGTTAGGTGGCTCTTAACCCCCCCTCCCCCCCCTCGAACTAATGCTACCATATGTTTTCTTAAAGGAAATTAATCGTTCTTTCCATTTCTGCCTGTTTGCCAATTGGCAGCTGGGGCGTTTAGACGGTAGGGGTGTCCAAAGTCACATATGCAAATATATGTTAAAATATTTTTTCTAATGCAAATTAATCTTCATTTTATAATTTGATTGCAAGACCTAACATCATACATGATGTCAAAACATAATACACCTACTGGTTTGCTATATGTATACACAGGGTTGTCCAAAAAGTCACAAAATAGTATGAAACTTGTGGCGGCCATTCTTTCATCTGTACCGTATAACCCCCTCGAACTTATAACAGTGTGTGTTTTCTCAAAGCTGAAACTATGTTCTTCTCATGCATGCATGTTGTCAGTTAACATCTGGGGCGTTTAGACGATAGGGGTGTCCAATGTCTCATATGCAAACATATATTCATATATTTTTCCTAGGTAAAGTTTATCTGCATTTCGTAATTTGTTTGCACAACCTCGATGTACAACCCTAAAACAACAATTACGGATTTTTTTATGGTATATACAGGGTTGTCCAAAAAGATATATGATGTTATGCAACATATAGCAGCCTTCTTACATCTGTATGTAAATCATCCCCTCGAACTAAAAAAGGGCTATGCTCTTATAGCTGAAACTATATGCTTTTTCCACGAATGCATATTTGTCATTTGGTAACTGGGACGTCTAAATATAAGGAGTATCGTGTAGGAAGTTACAATTATACTAAATGATTGAATATTTCGTGTGTTGCAAGTTGATCAACAATAATTATTCATACTTATTTAAATGTTTGAACTCCAAACCGCATGCACGCCGTTGCATGGTGAAAATGTTTTTCTATCATTTCATTGTGTATTTTACTATTTTCTGTTATTATTCACAAGGTTGTCCAAAATCTCCAGTAAGAATATGCAGCTTGTGGCTTTCTTTCCAGATGTACATTTGAGTATACTTTTAAAGCTAATAGGAACGCATAAATTGTTTTAGAATTATATACATTTATTTCACATTCAACCCTGTTTATAGTATGCACAGGGAAACTTGTCAAAATAGATGGGATGCAGAAAGTCTGTAGGCCTACTATACGGCAGAAAGAACCATATTCGGAGAGTTTGCAATGGTTTATATTAAAAATAAGTAGCTCGTTCTTATCCTCTTGATCACGTACACCTTCGACCATAAGTAAATCAAGGGATGGGTGTAGTCAATACAACTAGACACCTTGATTTACTTATGGTCGCTGATATGCATCATTGTCATTAGGAAATGCCAATACAATTCTCGTAATAACGAACAAGATTGAACATCTTGATTAATCACCGAGAAGAAGTCCCCTCATTGCCATAATTTAGATATACAAAACGCACTAGCGGTGTCAAATTGTAGATACGAATACAGTTCTACCTTTTGTTCCAGATAATGCACACAGCTAGGCTATGACTGCTGTATATGCTGCCTATAAGCCCTATTGTGCATTGTGTATAGCTGATTAGTATCACAACTCGGCCAACGGAAAAACTTTCTCTACACTATAAATTATTTCTTTCAAATTTGTACAACAAAATACAAACAGTAAAAATTAAGATAATAGCATCTAGCTATAGGCTTACGTGCAGCTCTAATCAGTATTTATGGCTTCACCTTCATCACAAACTCCTTGGGTTATCTGTGGTCATCACAAGTAGCTGTGAAGGGTGATACTATTAACCTGCCAAATCTGTATAGGGTGTATTATGTTTTGATGTATGTTGATGAGATGAGAAAGGGATTAGCTGTTCTAAATCAAAGATTAGTTGAATATCATGAACATTGGGTGTATAATTATTATTACTATACAGTGAGTCCGTAATAACTGTACATATCTGTATGTATGTCTGTATGTACATGTGTAATTCAATATAGTCGGTATAAGCACTTCTGAAGGACCATTATTATGATTATTAGTGTCAGAAGTACATACACATTGATTCCATACATAACGATTCAATACTTTCCATTATTTTATACTTTTGGCTGTGTGTTTTCTCACATATGAGAAAACAAATTTTTGTAGATACAGGTTCGGGGCAGGGAAGAAATGTGGGAATAATATTAGTGATTGTATTTTGAAAGATATTTGAAAATTTTACAAGAGCGAAGAGAACTACGGCAATATTAAAAACAGCATTAAGCGACTTTGAATACCCCTGCAGGTCAAACGCCCCAGCTGCCAAATGGCAAATAGGTGGATTATTAATCGTGATTTTTTCTGAACAAAACTGCTATGGTGAAAATTAGTTCGGGGGGCCCCGGAGGGTCGCTCTTCGCTTTGCACCTGACGGTATATTATGATCGAGTTTAACCTTATTCAAACAATTCTTTACAAGAACACAACACAATATTTGGACAACCCTGTATTAAAACAGCACTTCATTATATTGTTTAGGTTAGAATATAAATTCGGTGATGACTGGGCCAACTAATACATTGATTTTGCCCTATTTTTATTGTTATTTCTCTCAAATTGCTGTAATTTGAATTCAACATTTTGGACAACCCTGATAAAAATTATAATTCTTTGCTAGGCCCACATACAATACGTATTCTTAGACAGGTTTACTGATTTTAGTAACATGAACACTTTTTAAGCACTTTAAAAAAAATGTTGTATATTAGCAATAATATAAAACCCAGCATTTTGGACAGCCCTTGAATTGTTTTTGCATAATTTATTTTTTAAATTCAGTGGTTCTTTCATTTTATGTATAAAATAAACCTTTAATGCGGATTATATGTCCAATCTTTAATGTTAAAGTGTATAAAACAGTAAAATCGATTATTATTAATTTTGGGCACCCCTTTACAAAAAGTGAAATCGCTCTTGTTTTAAAAAATCAAAAATAATGTGTTTAATGATAATTAAAAAGAATTTTGGAATTTTATTAAAAACTTTTACCGTTATAGCAGGTCAAAGTTTCGCAACTTTCGACTTTGGACACCCCTGGAGGTCAAACGCCCCAGCTGCCAAGTGGAAAACAGGTGGATTATTGATCGTAATTTTTTTCTGAACAAAACTGCTATAGTGAAAATTAGTTCGAGGGGGGGGGAGGGTCGCTTCCTGAGCACCTAATGGTCTATTGTATTTGTGTCTGGGATACAGCTGCTTCCATGACATCTGAAGAGTTGTGGGTAGCCGGATTTGTTTGGTGGTAATTTATAATATCGGTAGCCATATATATGCCATATATGCCATATATGCATATGCGAACATGTCAAGTGGGTAGTTTGCATTCTATTATCGATCGAAATAAAAACATTAATAGGCATATTGGTCTGATACAATCATAGAAAATTACCATGCAAATTAATTTTGTGCTAAAAATAAAACCCGAAGGCGATGTGTAACCAAAATGTTTTTCATAAATCAAAATAAAATTAACATCGACAACTTCAACATAATAAGATTGTGACCCAATATAACTTTATATAGTCCTAAGACGTAGAAAAATAGATAGTTATCTCGAGGGTGCTGAGTGGAGTGGACACCACAAGTGGGTATAGTTTGAATTATTTCGTGAGAGCTGGCGGCTTTTGGCTCGCTATCGGCGATTAACTGCTACAAATTGTCATCAATTGAGAGTTTAAAGTGGGCAGTGATGAAAAAAACCCTCACTACAAGGAGGTTCGAAGAATATTTAGTAAATTTAAAGAAAATCAATAATCAGGTTCAAATTTAGAAACCTGATATTTACAACAAGAGACGCTCAAGTTCCAGGAGAAGTGTATTTTGTGCATCCTTCTTCGAATCACAGTCCCTTATTCTGATAGAAATCTCATTTCTCTTCTCAACACAATATGTTTTGAAAACACTAATACAGAAATACATGTCAGCTGAGCTAATGGGAAGCCACGGAAAGAGGGAGAGAGAAACGGCAGGACAGAAAGAAAGAGAACTACATTGCCTATTGAAAACCAGTGTTCAGACCCTTGTGCATCATTGAACATAATACCATCTCCGTCAGTAGCGTAATGATTTCAGGATGGCCAACACGAAAAGTAACTTTCCTTAAATAAACAGGATTTTACCGAAACTATCTATATTTATTGCTGGTTATCCTGTAGCTGCTACAAGAGGATTTAGAATCAAAGGCTTTGCCAATAGCTCTCACGAAATAAATTAAATTATAACACGCGTCACATTTTGACGACATTTTGTAAATTAACATCCAGCCCTTCGTACACTCGTAGATGTAGTTGGGGCGGGGGGGGGGGGGTGGGGGGGGGGGGGGGGGCACAAACATGTACCTATATGACCAATCAGGTTTTTAGAAGATTATCTTCAACTAGAAACTATAGGCAAGAAAATTACCCGTCCATGGATTTTTTCTGACCTGTAACATCTTCTAGCCACGCTTCTAGTTTATGAATCAATGAAATAGACATTTCATTTTCCCTGCTTTTTGCACAGCTTTAATTGCCTTTTCCCTCTTTCTTTGATCCATCTTGACGTAAAGAGACTAAGATTGTAAAAAAAACGCACATGCTTTTACGAAGTATCAACGCTCCGCGTGATACAGCACGAGTCGTGTTGTCTGACAGCTGCAGGATGAGCCAGACGCACAAGCGCACAACCTCTCCCCCGTTCCCCACCCCCAAGACAACACAATAACACATACACCAAACGATAATCACCGATAATGTTATGACTGTGATAATCGTTGCCGCACTTACGATAGCAGAACCAGACCCTTCACTACTTTATTCGTATATACAAACCTTATTCGTCTCCGTTAGCGTAAGTGCATAAATGTAATACGTGGAGACAGTTCGTATCCAAAAGGCTGCCAGTTTTAAAACCGAAAAAAAGGATCTTGATTTCTTCTATTGTGTTATTTGTGTATTCGCCACCAACATTGATGAATCCATCTGGTGAAACGTATCGTCGTTAGCACTAACTCTATACCTATGTACTTCAATCATATATTTTTAAATAATTTACTTGTACCTACATCACAACAATAATAATTTGTAAATAATTACGAATATGATAAATGAGGTCCGATCAAATTGATTAGTCCCGCCAAAGATTCGTTTTTTTTAAGGAAAATAAACAACATGGTATAACCACTAGCACTAAACACAATGCATAACACATTTAAAAATAGTATAGACTACTTACAACAAACAAGAACAAGAACAATAAACATATTTTTATTTTGATGATAGTTGGTGGGGACAAAATAATATGATAAATGGTGTCCTATATGCATAGTTCCAATCCAATGCTCCAAGGTCCTAGTCACAAATCCCCATTCTGGCATAGATTTTACGTCGGAAATTCCTTGGCCAGTATTGCTACGCGTAACAAGACACTGTCAGTTTACCTCCCCTCAAATTCCACAAAACACTCGCTCGAACACGAAATCGTCTCACGACTTTTTCGCAGCGCCTACGCCATCTAGCGGACTACAGTCGAACGAAAAAACGCAAAACAATGCCTGGGAAATTGCTGTTTTTTCCTAAACGGTTGGCGATAGAACAATTCTGTTGACTGGGTTGAAGAGCAAATTCATCAATTCAGGGCGATAGAGTAAAGTTTTCTGAAATAAGAGTCTGGGTGTATTTTTTAAAGTTCCATGATACAGCGCGTGAAATGGTATTTTTGTAAAAATGTTGCCATATTAAAAAATTCATGCTAGATAAATGTACACATTTTCTTAATACGGCACCAGAGGGCTCTATAGAAAACCTTCTCAATTATATTGCGGAAGATTTCATTCCGATCTGTTGATTAACGGCCGAGAAAACAGCAATTTGCTGGAAGTCAACGTTATTTTCAAAATACTGCCTATTTTCACATGTCCTATATTCTCATCTCAATTTATTTCGCACGAAAATGTCAGTGACGCCTGCGCAACACTTTATAGTACAATAATAAATCAAAAGTAAATTGTTTTAAAACACTAGGGCCCAGGGCTAATACGATTGAAATAAAATTGAAGTTTGACGTTTTGTCTGTCATTTGTTGATTTCAGCGTCACTGCACATCGATTATCTACTGACCGTATTTAGCGTGCAGTGCTTTTATAAGTTTCACATTGGAGCCGCCCTCAGCGCGCAGGACGTTAGATTCCGTTTTGACTTAGTTAGGGGACCTCCCCAACCCCAACGGGGAAACTTCTTTACCGGCTCTGGTTGTACTAAAATGGTTGTTAAATAGCGTTCAATCGAACGAAAATGCTCATCCTTCAACTCTAATGTACTAAAACGTTAAATAATTCGTAATTTGTATTACTGTAGTTTATGAATAACTTTTATAAATCCTTATATTGTATGAAAACAAAGCGTTAACTGACCAATTCTGTATAAACATTATGCTTGAATAACACTTCGGAAAATTATTTACACTATTTTTTCCATGCTTGCATTTTTTAACAATGAAATCATACACATATTAGAAATGAATTTTATACAACTGTTAGAACATACAATTACCTACAAATCGGTATAAGAAAAAATAAAATCGGTCAACTGTGTCACGATCTATGTAGGCCTAAAATTTAAAAGAGTACCGACAAAGCGTTTTAATGTTCGCACATCCAAAAACAAAATGAACTCCCCAATAAACTTTATACCACAATTTAATGTGACACCTTCCCCATCAACACCTAGTTTCTCAAGGGCCTCAAAAGGGCACTTTACGGGTTCAACAAATATAATACATCAATAAAGTCACTAAATTAATAAAAAATAAAACGTGAATAAATTACCTAATAAGAATCATTAGAATCAATAAATAGTATTTGCCCTTCTTAGACTGGCCAAGACCTACTGAACTCCCCGAAAAATCCTGTTTTAAATCAATACCGGGTACCACAGCCACCACTAGTGCCACAAAAATACATAGGCCTTTAATATAATTAATGCCCCCTTATACAAAGTGAGGGTCTAAAATTAATCATCCCACTTAGAGGTTGCACCAAACATAAAGTCGCAGTCACCGACGGCTGTCGCTTAGTGAAATCTCCAAGTACTTGTCTATGCAATGCAATCTAGGGGTTATGGGGTACGTACTTAGTACTAAAAGAAAGGGGCGGCTTATTAATAAGATGAATTAGTAATTTATGTAAAGGAGCTAGGGCCTACCGATGAATCATTTAGTTATACAGAGGGTATCTAGCAAGGTAGCCTACCGACATGAGCAACCAAAGCGACCACTTCATGGGATGTGGTGCTAGCTGGCGAATCATTAAATCCCCTCAATCCAGCAAACGAAAGATGTTTACTTCAAATGACCTCAAACCGACGGTGGTGATAATAGTTTACAATCTCAGAAAAGACCTTGCACAAGAAACATTGATTGAAAACTACACAAAGTACACGTAGATATTAAGACACCAAATAAGTGGTTAAAACAACGGGGCGGATATATTTGGAGAAATGGAAAGCTTTTCATGAATGATTGATTGACTTTTCAAGGTGTGATTGCATCAAACAATAAAAAAATACATAATGCCTATACAAGATGCTGCAGCAAACGATCAATGTACAAAAATATGTTATTAAGGGTAAAACCACGAACACATCAAATTCTGGGTGCTACTGCCAACCACTATGTCAATTACAGATTAGGTACCTCTACAGACATAATCAAGTACCAAACATGAAAAAAGAACTATCAATAAAGTAGAGTGCAATGTCATTGACACACGTGCCTTACTACAAATACAAATCGGAGAAAGTACTGGCTAGCTAGATGGTAAAGATTTTAAATATTATTACGACCGCACAGTTATAACAGACCATTACCAAACTATACATCACAATATAGGATATAAAAAATTCACCAAGAAAACTACCTTTATTGATGTGTTTTTTTTTTTTTTATGGCTGTCCCAATGGCTATAAACGTTTCAAGACTAGGCCTACAGAAAAAAAATCAAGTATAATGGAACTACTTGGCAATAATTGAGATCGAGAAAATGTCGATACAGAAAAGTAGATACTATCCCATTCATTATATCCGCGAACGGCATAATACCAAGAATGCTACATGGACAGCTAGATCTTCAATCAACCCAATATGTACATCGAGAGAGGACTAAAAGATAGAAATTTTCAACACATGTAGTTCAGTTTGAAGAATGAACTTCGAGATTCCGAGACAGCTTCCACCCTGCGTCCTGACGTGGTTTTCGTAGTATAGTTTCCCCAAGTCCGAAGAGCATGCTAGGATTGCGACGTGAACAAAATTGGTAAATGCATTACGAAATTTGACATGCATGTTTAAGAAAGTACTTATATATGGCTATTCCAATTGTATGCCCAAAAAATGAGCCATAAAAATCCATCCAAACCGTGAAAAAAAGAGAAATCCAAAACATGCGATTTCAATTCGTAAATTCCCAACAAACCGTTAAATCTTAGTTTAAAAACCAAATAAACTAGCGTTAACATTGATTTACACGTTGATATCCAGTATGCAAATTGCTGTTAAAAAAAACATCTGAACACATCGGAAAAAAATTCAGTAAGTTTCACCAACAAATTGAGTAAATACGGAGGATTTCAATTTTTTAATTTATAATCAATGAATTAATTAGGAATAACGCGTACTGGACCTATAGAATGATTCTTTCAAGTTCGTGCGAAATATGATACGATTTTATTAACCGTTAACCGCCAGCATCAGCAACTAATCTTAAAGGGCTTTTACCCCAAATTTACTTTTACCTCATAATCTATAGCATAATACTACACTTAAAATAACCGGTTAAATAATTTAATCTTTTAATGTGATTTACCCGAATTAATTTTTTTATCTACAAATTGCGAAAATTGGCGTTTTGAGAAATTTCTTCAATCGTCTTAACCATTGCTACTTTTTGCTCCACATAGATAAGAGCATCTTCCAATTAAAATGCCATATTTATATTTGTTATAACATTGTGTCTTGAAAATTGTGCACAAATAATACACTCAAATACGCAAAAATATGCATACCAAAATCAAACCCCGTCTTGGTGACAGCATATTTTGATCACGAACCATCTTACCAAATTACAAATGAAAATATGAGGATTTACAGTAAAGGCAAGTAAGAGTACGTCAATAATTCACCCATATGTTTTTTGGATCAAACCACAAGGTCACGGGGCATTGTCCATGTTTAAAAATTTGGTTTATGGGAGAATTTTACCAGTTGCTCGAAAAAATACCAAGTTTTATCTTTTATGGAGGGGGTGGTCATAGTGTCGGACCCAATAATTTTATGTTAATTTAATAATTTAAAACTAATTAGCCAGAATGAAATATATGTTTTTTAGTTTAGCGGGTGATACCACTTTAATATTATAAGGGACAAGTTCTTATTTTAGCTAGAATTACACACAAGATAACTGATAATGTGTAGGCCCCTCCTATACATGATGGAATTACTTGACAAGATTAATGATGTCAGTGCAACATGTACGTTAGCACTCGGTTCGACGATAATAACATAGATAAATAGTTGATTTCGAGCTTGGTCAATGCTTCGGCCGACATCACATTTGAAAGTTACTTCAGTTAATCTAATAATATGTTGTTGGTAGCTAACGAAAACAGCACAGTTCGAAATAATAATTTCTCTTCAAATTAGTTTGAAGAAACATTGCAATAAACTCTTGTTGTTACAATTAAAATTACCACCCATTTCCCCACGTCAGTTATTGATGATCAAGTTAGTCCCACCTGTAAACCTCTGAGAAAAGGCATGAGATTAGGTAGGGGGAAAAGAATGTGACTAATGCCCGCCCTACCTGTTGATGCGGAGAGTTTGCTCCGCTCACTTGTTGTTTGTTTTTTCCGGGGGGCCACCAATTGTTGTCGGTCGGGTGTAGTAGCGCACTGTCTGTTCGGAGGGGGAGACTGGCCGACTTACGCAGCAGGACTCATCCCGGTATGACCCGCCCCGGTGCGGCGCATGCGTGCATTCCCGCCACCCTAGACGCAGCCTGCATCTACTACGCACACAGCTCGGACAACGAGCGTCATACGAGATTCTAGGTCTAGGGTACACCCACCCAGTAGGAGGTGCACTATGGCACTGAACGATGATCTGAAGTTTTAGTTTCGGGTCAACTGTCATGTGACTCATTCAATACAGTATCGAGTAGCCACTTCATCAGTAGCGTGGAACAAACCAGTTATGGTGACACGGAAGAGGGCATGCGAATAATGCGAAGTGCGCCTAGTGTGTAGGTTATATTTTTAAGCATAAGTAGTAGCTAGTGTCCCTTGTTAGAACAGCATCACTTCCAACCAATTCAACAGGCACCCTCGTAGTGTTGTGGCTTGAGGCTCTGCTTTTTCCCCCCCCCAATGCAGAAGGGTCCCAGGGTTCGAAATACTAGTGGACAGAAGGATTTTTAACTTCTGATTGGTTATTGGCTCTGGCTAGGAGTGTGAAATGGTGACTTTGGAGCAGTCCTAGCAACGAGGCAGATTAAAATCATAAGGGTTGTTCCGAATTAGCCTTGTTGATTCTGTAATGACCGCGGGTGTAATCGCTTGGCCAGCTTGATTGATCTTGCCGGTCGCTAGTTGACCATTGTTTGCTCTCGTCGATGCCCTGTGGCCCATATAGGGGTGGTTTGGTCGGCTTAAATTGAATGTCCCCAATGAAAAATGATGTGGGGAGGATCTATTATATTTATTTTATTTTAATTAAAATGCTGTGTCATAGCATATGCTTCATGCATTACTTCGCTATCATCAATTATATACTCTGCGTTTACTGTGAAGATAAATTTTATTCGTCATAATTGAGTAGTCACATAAAATATGATTATATTTTGTTCCCCTTGTTATTATTATTATTATATTATTATTATTATTATTATTATTTATTATTAGTATTATATTATTATTAATTATATTACTATTATTATTACAACGCTATATAGCTTCCATGTGTTTGTCTGTCTAGCTGTCTAGACGGGAATCTTATAATCGATATTCACCCACTTCTCAATGTCCACTCGAGCTGAAATTTTTCACAACATACGATTCTTAATTGACAATAGATGGAATCAATTACAGATTCACTAATAATCACTTAATTCATCATAAAAATAATCAAAGGTTTTATATGGGAATCGATATTTCACCCACTTCCCAATATCCGATCGAAGCTGAATTTTTCCACAGACGTAATCTTGAGTGACAGTAGATGGTATATGAATCAATTAAACATATTTACTAATAAGAAATAATTCATCATAATTAATCAAAATCAAAGTTTTATATTGGGGAAAGATTTTTTACCACTCCAAATGTCCGATCGAGCTGAATTTTTCACACAGACGTATATCTTGATGACAATAATGAATCACATTCACTAGTGAAATCAATAATTCATATAATGATTTCATCAAACAAAGCCTTATATGTGGGAAATAAGTCACAGCTAGTCAATTAATTATCAATCTTTTTTGTACACAAGTAAAGCCTATATAAATACAACAAATTACAATATACAAAAATATAATTTACAATACTAAATTTACAAATTAACAATTTGATTAAATTGCATCATTTAACCAAATTTTAGCAAATTCATCAAAGTAACAAATAACAAAATACCAAAATTTGAAAAAATTTAACCAAAATGATAAATTTACAAATCCACAAATTCCACAAAATTGAAAATACTCAATTTACAAATTAAACACAATGATACAATTTAAAAAAATTTAACAAATTCATCAAATTTACCCATTAACAAAAATATCAAAAAATATTAAATAAACAAATTAATGTATTTTATTTATTTATATCTCTTACAACAGGTATTAAACCCACAAGTGTTAGTAGATAAAACTAAACAATTAAGTAAAAAATATACAATTCAAAAATAATTACAAACCGTTTCTTATACAAATCAATTGAACACTATAAAAATAAGTACTATAAAATTAATGATTTTACAACAAGTACAAACAAGAAAAAATTGAGTAACAAAGAAGATATATATAAAATACGGCCTAAAAGCCCAAGATAAATGAGAAAAAAATTAGGTTATAAAATACAAAACTAGTTGGAAAAGCTGATTAGGTGACAAGAGTGATGGAGTCATGTTGGTTAAAACTGGCATAAACAGCTGCTTTAAATAATGAAGTGTCATGTGGTGATGTCAATTCTGGATTAATGCTAATAATTTGTGGTAAAGTGTCTTGAATGTCGTGAATGGGGCGGAAATTTAAAAACATCAATACGAGCACATGGAAATTGTAAAGGGGATGTAATTTTGTATATCTTGAAGGGATATGAAAGTTTATATTTTGTAGTAGGTCCGGTGTCGATGAAGTTATGGAGAAGTTTGCAAAGGAACATTACGTCGGTTGCACTACGTCCGACTTTTCTAGGTTGAATCAATTGTTGTGACAAAGTGTAGCATAATGTGACGATTGAAAATTTATATTATTTTGAAAACAAGAAAACTTACAAATTTGTACTGAATACGTTCAATTGCTTTAATTTTGGTGACGTGTATGGGGATTCCACACAAAACTGGCGTAGTCAACCTGGGGTCGAAATAAAGGATCATACAGTTTTTGTAGTTTGGGTGAGAAGTTAGCAGCACAATTTCGTTTGATAAACCCAAGAATCTAGTGCGATTTTTGGAAACGACCGCTTAAGGTGGTCATTAAAAGAAAGATCAGAGGACATCTGTACACTAGGTCCTGATGGAATCAATTAATTTTAGTGCAGACCCCTTCAATGATGTATTGATAACGTAAGAATTTTCTTCTTGGTTAGTATATGTGATCAGTTACATTATCAACATTGAGATAAAGTCTCATGTTCTACACCAGTTGGCAAAATTATCCAAGCTCTAAACTGAAAGAGCATTGCAGGCAGAGCTTTTGTGATGGGCTTATACACTTTTAGCGTCAGGTAAAGAAGACACTTATTTGGATGGAAAAAACACGCAGGGTTTATCATTTACAATCATAGGAACATTTAAAGGACCCCGGATAGACCCTGGGGCACCCAGACGTGGACATTCTCAGAACTGGAATTTGAGTTATCGATAACAACAACACTTGCGTTCGACTTGTGAGGTAGTTTTGCCAGCAAGTGAGAGAAGTTGACCCTGAATACCATAACCTTCAAGTTGTGGGAAGCAGTGCATGGTCAACCGGTATCAAAAGGCCTTTTGCTGAAATCTGGTAGACCGCACTCTTACTTGGCTTTGTTGTTAAAGTGAAAAGCAATATTACTCATAATAGTACATCGTGGGGGAGCATATAGCGATGAAAACTGCTGTAGTCCGTGGCATCTAAGGTGAAGAGCTATGTATCTGGTATCATCGAGTTCGTATTGATCAATAGATAAACAATTTGGTATGGTGAGAGTCTTGATATTTTGGCTGGATGACCGGCCTATATCTAAAAACAAGATGGCGCCGCTTTTCGAATTTTAAACTAAGCGTATCTTTCGTAAGTATTTGACCGATTTCAATTTCAAAGGTACCATTCGAAAGAAAATGATAAAATTTTTAAAATTAATGTACAAATTTTTCACAAAAAAATTCCATTTGTTTGGGTTATTTTACAAAAACTGTTTATTTTACACTTTCTCGTTATGGAACGATATTATAGGTAAAAATTTTTACATTTTTTTAAGTTGCTTTTTTTGCTAGTTATTTCTAGGGTTTTTTTAAAGAATCCTGCTTTTAAATTTTTCTGAAATTATAGCCCGAGTTTTGTAATTAAAACGATGGCTTGTGTAGATAAATATAGCTATCTGTTGATTTTTTGTTTCAAAAATACATTTTGTCGGGGCACAATTGGGGGGAAACAATTAGATTTTTGGTATAAACGTTCGTTATGAACCGAACTTAAACAATTTTGAATGGGTAAATTTTGATTTTTTTTACGAGACCTTCCCGGGGCAAAAAAAAGATGGCCCCCGTCTTGAACATTTTAACAAAAAATTTTTAAAAAAGTATTTCGCAGATTTCAATTTTAAAATAGTAACCTTTGAAAAGGTAATAAAAAAAGAGTACAAATGATAATCAAAAATTTTCCAAAAGTTTAATTTTTTTAAGGTATGATTGTTTTGAGATTTTTGTTTTTTTAAATTTCTTTCAGGCACAATGGGTTTTAAAAAAAAACATGTATGGGGTACAATCGATTCGTTTTGGGAACCCGGAAATTCCCCCAAAAATTTTAAAGGGAAAAATTTCGATTTTTTTACGGGGCCCCTTCCTATGGAAAAAATCAAGAGGGCCCGCCCCCCAATAAAATTTTGACTCGCATATCATTAAAAGTGTATATCCGTTTTTTAATTTTGTATACCTTTAAAAGGAATTAAAAGAGAAATAAACTATATTTTATCATTTTTTTGAAAAACACTAATATTTACTGAGGTTATGTTTCAAAAATTTAAATTTTTTACCCCCTCGTCATCGGTAGGGAACTTATGGCGCATATTTTACAGACCAAAATGTTTTTGAAAATGTTTAGCTTTTTTTAAAAACTAGCTATCTCTTTTGCATTCAATGAGTCCTTACTTTTTATGTTCCGACAAAAAATTCCCGAGAAAGTATTTAAAACGAGGAGTGTAAAGAAAAATATGCATCGAGTATTTTGATCTTGATTTTTTAAAAACACATTTCGTAGAGGCACAAAAATTTGATGAAAGGATTAGTATCTGGTATAATCGTTCGTTATGAAACGTCTTTAACAATTTGATGAGGTACCCGTGGGAAAAAAAAAAAAAACAAGATGGCCGCCAAAAAAAAACTTGTAGCTTACATTTTTTCTAAGATAATTGACAGTTTTCATTTCAAAGGTACCGTTGGAAAGGTAATTTAAAAGGAGCAAAAAAGTATAAATTTGCAATTTTTACGATATTTTTTATTTACTGAGTTATCTTGTTACTAAACTCAATTTTTACGTTTTTATGGAACAAATAAAACGTATATATGTATATTTTTGTTTAACCTTTTTTTTATGTAAGCGATTTTTTGACGCGTTTTTTTGGTACCTAGACAAAAATTTAAATAAAAGTTCTTCCACCGGGGTTTAAACCCCGGGACCATTTGGGAAAAAGAGTATGACATTACAGTTAGGTCCCGATTTTAAAAACCCCGGTGGGGGGTTTTTTTTAAATTTTCTGTTTTAAATATAAAATTTTTTTTTTGGTTTTTTTAGAGTTTTTCGTGGCCGAAATGTATGTCATATGTCATACTTTTTCCATCTGGCCCCGGGTTAAATCCCGGGGGAAGAACTTTTTTTAATTTCTGTCTAGGGACCCAAAATAACAGCGTCAAAGTCGCTTATATAAAACTAAGGTTTAAACAAAATATAACTATATCGTTATATTTTTTCCCAAACTTAACTTGAGTGTAGTAAAAAAAACCTCATAAATATAAAATTTTTGTAAAAATCAAATTTAACTTTTTTGCCCCTTTAATTACCTTTCCAACGGTACCTTTAAAAATGAATCTGTCAATTATCTTAAAAAAATAGTAAGCTTCAAAGTTTTTTTGGGCGGCCATTTTTTTTTTTTTTTGCGAGGGTCCTCATCAAAATTGTTAAAGTATGTTTCAAAACGAATGATTGATACCCAGATACAAATTTTTCATAAATTTATTGGGGCCTCTAAGAAATGGTTTAAACATCAAGACAAAATACTCGATGCATATATTATTCATTTACACATCCCGTCGCTTGGTTTTGTTGTTAGCGTACCTGTTTTCCAATGCAAAAAGGTTCGGTTGTTTCCCCTTTAAAGATAACACAGGCAGGGAAAAAACTTGGCCTTCTTAGGAGAAAGTGCCCTAAAATAGGGAAAAATTTATCCTTTTGGGGTACTTTTTGAATATTTTTTATCATAAAGTGTTTTTTCGTTTTAAAGGGTTTTTTATGTAAATTTTGTTATCCAAAGTTTATTTTTCGTTTTTCCTGTAACATTTTAAATTTTTAGTTTTTTTCATGTTGCTGATTTTGTTTTTTTGTAAAAAACAAAAAAAACAATAGGTTGTACTGAATGTCAAACATTTAACGTATATGTTGACTTCCTTTTTTTTGGGAGATAAAAAAGAACCAAATTCGGCAAGGGGTAAATTGACGAATTAACAGAACATATACAGGGGGCGTTAGTGACCAGATGCCAAATTTTAGGGCGAGGCTTAGTCAAAGAGACGGAAATGGTCAAGAAAGGTTTCGTGCATTTGGTGGATTTTTTACATTGTTTCTTTTTGACATTTAAAATGATAAATTATGATGAAAATTGCAATTTGGTGACACGACTTAATCCAAACAAAATGTAGAAGGTTATGGACCCCTTTTGGGAAAGTGAATGGTTTCAATAAATGCGGGTTTTCCCCCGGAAGTCTGTGGGAAGTATTTTTCTAAGAAAAAAAAGACCGGTTTCATTTAATAGATGTTTGGGGCGTCGTAAACAACGGACAAGAAGGGACGAACTAGCACAATGGCCAAGGTATTTTCCTTAACATTTGGCAGCATTTTCCTGTTGCTTATTGCTTTTCTGGGGATGTGGAGCTAAACCCTGGTTTTTGCAGTGTTTCAAAATGATGATCATTCGCTTGAGTGACTATACAGACCACCTGTGTCGCCCCCTGGATATAATTTGCCTCCTTCTTACTTTGTTGGGGGAGTAGAATAAAATCCTCCAATCAAAGGGCAGAACAAAATTTTCAATCATTGTAAAAATGAGGGGCGTAAAAAACAACTTTTACAATATGCTCTGAAAGTACGAGACCGTTCCACAATAATGCGTCAAAATACTGCCGTCCTTGCACGGCGTGTAGTTAAAGGTGCAAGACTTGGGCTGCTGGGGGTGCCCCCCCCCCGTGCCACAGTTAATGACATTTTTCATTGCTGGAGATGCGCTTCTTAAAACCAAACACCAATAGCGATTCTGGCTCCCAAAAATTTGCTATACAATTTCACTTTTTAAAGCTCGTAGTCTAAAACATTGAAACCTCCCCATAATTCATACCTGGATTGAAGCGCTTACCCATCAGTTATTTTCGTCTGGAAACGTGGCTCGATGCAAGTGACGAATTGGAAATATTTCCCCCCGTCCTACATGGATTTCGGAGGACCGAGATGCCCGACCAGGAGGGGGATTCTCATAGCAGCAAAAACCTGATTAAGCCCGGGCATGTACTGAACTACTACACTTAATGCAGAGATCATCTGGGTGGAGATAAAATGCGGGAAAAAAAAAATGTTACTTGGGTCTGCTTACAGGGGGCCGCCTAATTCGCCCCAGATTTAGCAAGGAACTAACGAATCTTTATGCCCTGTTTACAAGTTTGTAACCAAGTATACCCCAATATTTTTGTGGAGATTTTTTCGAAATAACTTGGGATTTGTAGCTCCTACCCAACGAGCTACTGCCCATCTTTTTTTTATCTGCGTTCCAGAGCCCCCTTTCACGCAATCAGTCACCGAAGCTACTGAGTGAACGGAGTACTTCGCGATCTATCATTGACCTATTGCGTGCAAAAACCAAAAATTATTTAAGACACGAGTGTTATTCCAGGTGGAGTGACCATTTGGCAGTAAAGCGCTAATATTAAATTCACGGTTTCCCAGAACCAAAACATTAACAAACTGTATGGAACTTAAAAGGGTTTACTGCTGCTACTTTGAACTCTTTTGTTTTGAGCGCCTTACAAAATTAAATCAACAGCATGACGTTAATCTGATGGGAAAGATTTGGGGTTTTGGTGTTTTGGAAATTTTGTTGAAGTTTCAACCCAAAAAATTATAATGAAGGGTCAACGCGGGGACATGGATTACTTCGGTCTTCGAAAATTGATTAAAAAAACGTGACAAACTCTTCATTAAAAGTTAAGAGGGTCCAAATCGAAGATTTTGGAACCTCTTACAGAAAATTCGAAATCAAGTGAAAACAACAAAACAAATGCTCACAACAGAGTTTGGAATTAGGGAGCAAAATTTTAAAGGACTCTGGAAATTTATCCGTTCTAAAAGGGCAGGAGCTCCTTCTCACTTCTCAGAAATGGAAGGTTTTAACTGATGCAAAAGAAATTGCCAATGCATTTAAATCAAAGTTCCAAGAAAAATTTACTCCCTTGCGACAAAGTACGAAAATTTTTTTAGGAAATCCATAGTTCAAAAACCTTATAAAAAACTTTTTTTCAGTCAAGAGGTAAGGGAAGTACTTCTCAACATCGTCCTGGTGCGGTAGGGTCCGATGGTCCCTACTACAATTTTCACCAGTGGCTTCTTCGCTTGCTCCATCCCTCATGCCCCCTGTTCAACTTTTCAAACGAGTCCGGAGTTGTTCCAAATGTTTGGAAAATAGCTAAAGTTGTGCCCGTGACAAAGAAGAATAGGGCAGAGTATCTAACTACAGGCCCAAATTTTTCTTACCAGTAGGTTTGCAAAGGGAAAGGGGGTCTAGTTATTCAGCCATTTATACGCACTTAGAAGTGAACAGTTTATACCGCCTAACCGCATGGATTTTACCTCGTCGTCAGCCAACTATGCTGAAAAGGTATTGATGACTGGCAGATCGTAACCAAAGGAAAAACAAAGGGAAATTTACGCATGCGTTGGATGGAGAAGGCTTTGACAGTGTGCCACCGAGAGCTTTCATAAGCTAATAATTATGATTCAAAGTGAATTTTAATTGATTAAATCATTTTTGAAGGGCAGATCTCAGCGTGTGTGCATGATGGGCCTCATCATCATTTAAATTTACTTTCTTCTGGAGTTCGCAGGGGTCGGTACTTTGGGCCTTTGTTTTTTACAATCTTTATGATAGACCTACCCGATGTTGTGACGTCAAGTATTCTACAATATGCTGACGATACAACTCTGTACAGAAACATATCTACTTCAGAAAGACGCAAAGGCTCTACAAATGACCTAAAAAATATCCAAGTTTGGTGTCAAAACACCAAATGTAAATTTAAATTTTTAGCAAGTCACAGTTACTTCGAATCACGAGATCAAGAACTGGACACAAAAACATCGTGTATAGCATAAATGGAGATATAATACTGTGTTGCCAAAAGTCAAACTACTTGGAATAATTGTTACTTGTGTTTCTGCGGTGGAACCTACATTGTGAGTATGTGGCGTAACAGAGCGTCTAAAACTTTAGGATTTGTGTCGCGCCCCTCTAAAGGGTGCAAGCCAAGAACCCTTCGCACCGCATACTTGGGCGCTGGTTAGGCCAATTATCACTCATGGCCTACCAGCGTGGCATCCAACCCCCAAGGACAAAATGAGCAAGTTGGAAAGAATTCAAAATCGTGGGCCCCCAACATATTATGGGTTACAAAGAACCAAGTGGCCTCTACACGTCGTGGTCAATGTCGCCTTTCCACCATTGAAAAAACTCGTGAAGCAAGTGGACGTTTTTTCTTCAAAAAGATGTTGACTGGGTGTGTAGACCTTGACCATTCCATCGGGTGTCTTGGAATCTTCGCGATTCAAGACGTAACCAGGCCCAGTCCATCACGCCACCATTTGCCCGAACCAGCGCGTACAAGTGGGTTTTTACTGCCGTCTGCCAAAATTTGGAACTACTCCTGTCCGAAGAAACACAAGGTCTTGCCTGTCTGCTTTTAAAGAGAGTTGTTAAGTCTTCAACTTATGATTGCTTTTTTGATATTATGAATTCATTGAATTGTTATTGTTTTGTTAATTTGGGCCCCTTCTATGTTTGTTCTCTTTTATCTCTTTGTTCTATGTTTTATAAGTTCTTGTTATTATCAACAGTTTGTTGTGTAGAGGCTGGCAGACACATTGTGCTTGGGGCATACTGCCCTTTTCTTGCCAACCTTCCTACTAAGCCTATTAGTGGAAAATAAATAATAATAATAATAATAATAAGTCAGTATTTTTTAACTTCTGATTTGGACTTAAGTCCATCAGTTTCGTGTCTTAGGAGTTTGTAAACGGTGACTTTGGAGCCGTCCTTTGCAACGAAGCACATAGTAAATTCAGAGTTGTTCTGGGAAACGGCCTTGTTGATTCTGGCGTTGATTCGCGGGTGTTCGCACTGTCCATACCAAATGATTGCTCCTATTAAAAAAAATCGATCTTTGGGTTGGTTAATCGCTCACTCGTCGATTGCGTCGGGGGCCCACAGGGTTGGGTTGGTCGCTTTGTTTAAAAATCCTCCAATGAAAGGGGTTTCGCCCCCTTTGGGTTTCCATTACAACCCTGTTTGGGGGGCTTTTCCTAAAATTTTTTAAAAAAAATTTAATGGGGATTCCCTTTTTGGGGGGGGTTTTTTTGGTTAAATTCCCCCCGGGGGTTTTTTTCCACAATCCGGGCCCCCCCGAATTGGGGGGGGGGGGGGGGGGGGGGGGGGGGGGGGGGGGGGGGGGGGGGGGGGGGGGGGGGGGGGGGGGGGTTTTTTTTTTTTTTTTTTTTTTTTTTTTTTTTTTTTTTTTTTTTTTTTTTTTTTTTTTTTTTTTTTTTTTTTTTTTTTTTTTTTTTTTTTTTTTTTTTTTTTTTGGCTTTTTTCCCGGGGCCCCTTTAACCAGGTTTTTGGTTTTTGGGTTTTTCCCCCCTTTTGATTTTAAAGGGGTTTTTTCGTTTTTTTCCCCCTGAAATCATTTATGTAACAGGGGATAGATCTAAATCAATTTATTTTTTATTTATTTATCTCGGATATTTTGTCGGAACAAAAAAAAAGTAAGGACTCATTGAATACAAAAAGAGATATCTTGGGAAAAACAACCCAAAATATTCAAAACCGTTTTGTCATTAAATATATGCGCCAAAAAGTTCCATACCGTGACGAGTGGGGTAAAAATTGGGTTTTGTAACATAACCCTCAGTAAATTTTAAAATGTTTCAACAAAATGATTATATTTTTTTTTTTTTTTATTAACTTTTAAGGGTATACGTAAATTAAAATCGGATATATCTTTTTAATGTATGCGATAAAAAGATTCATTGGCGGGGCCATTTTGTTTTTTGCCTGGGAAGGCCTCATAAAAAATCGAAATTTTTCCCATAAAAATTTTTAAAATCACGGTTAAAACGATCGATTGTACCCATACATAGTTGTTTCACCTTTTGTGCTCTGAAAAAATGTTAAAATACAAAAATCTAAAAACAAAAAAACCCTTTAAAAAATTTTAAACTTTGGGAAAAAATTGTTGGTATTCATTTGTAGTTTTTTTTATCCCCTTTTTCCCAGGGTCCCTTTAAAATTGAAATCGGCGAAATACTTTTAAAAATTTTTGTTAAAATGTTCATGACGGGGCCATTTTGTTTTTGCCCAGGGAAGGTCTCAGAAAAAAAATAAAAATTTCCCATTCCCCAAAATTTTTTTTAAGTTCATTCTACGTCTTTTTATCCAAAATCAATTTTTTTTCCCCAAATTGTGCTGCAAATTTTTTGAAACATAAAATCAACGTAGTAGCTAATATTCATCTACAAGCCATCGCTTCAATTACATAACTGGGGCTATAATTGCAAAAATTAAATGCATGGATTCTTTATAACCTAAAAAATAATCTAGAAAAAATCCCCTTTAAAAAAAAAATGAAAAACCCTTTTTACCTAGAAAATATCGTTCCATAACAGAAAGTGAAAAGTAAACAGAGTTTTTGTAACAAAACCCTCAAAAATGGAATTTTCGTAAAATTTGTTACTTTAAATTTAAAAATTTCATCATTTCTTTCGAATGGTACCTTTGAAATTGAAATCGGTCAAATACTTACGAAGATACGCTATTTTTAAATTCGAAAGCGGCGGCCACTTTTTTTAAATGGCCGGTCTCAGCCAAAAACAAGACTCTCCCCATCGAAATTTTTTATCTTGAAAAAACAATCGTTGATCCGATACTAGCTCTTTCACCTTTTCGGCCCGGAATTCCCTTGCTCCCCTACAAACAGTTGTTCACACGGACCCCAAAAAAAAACAGCAAAAAAGGGTGGGAAAAGGTTTCACTTGGCAAAATGTTCATAAGGTCAAAAAAAGCGTACGGGGGGGAGCCACGAAAATTTCCCTTACGATTAAAAAATGGCGGCCATTAAAGAATAGGCCTATTATTACCTATTTTGAGAGTAAAAAATTCGGTAATGATGTTAGGAAGGTGCACTTGGCAAAAATTTTCCCTAAAGATATTAAAAATTTGTTTCAGTGGGGGGGGGCCAAAAAAAGTTCCCTTACGTTTAAAAATGGCCCCCATTTGAAAAAAAGATGTATTTTTTTCCTTTTTTAAAAAAATACATTGCAAAAAATGAAAAAAGGTCCCACTTAGCACTGGGGCCCCTTTTTAAAGATTACATAAAAAGTTTCAGGGGGGGGAGCAAGAAAAAAACCTTAAAAATTAAAAATGGGGGCCAGGGAAATGACAAGGTGTATCAATTATCTTCTGTTTTTTTAAATGTAAAAAGACGAAAATAATTAGAAGGTGGCCATTGGCAAAACTTTCTTGAGATGTAAAAGAATTTTTTCAGGGGGGGGGCCTAAAAATAACCCTTACAAACCCAAAAAATGGTCGCCACGAATAAAAATTGCTTTAACCTTATTGTCCCCAAATTTGAATTTAACAGAGGGGAAAAAAAATGATAGAAGTGACCTTGCAAAAGTACCCCCGGGATGTTTTTGCATGTTTACAGGGGGGAGTCAAAAAAAATATCCCCCCAAAATTCAAAATGGCCGCCATGATTAAAAAATTTGTATTTTTTTTCCTATATTCCTTGTCACATTTTAGTTAATAAAAAACAAAACATCTATGTAGTTTTTTATAACGTGGCATTTGGCACTTCCCCTTACTTCTTTGTTCATTTTGAATTGACGTTTTTATTATACGTCTTCATCCTCGGGAATATTGAAAATAGGGAGAAAATAATATATAAAGTGCTGAACTAGCTGTAACGGATGAATAACCTCCAAAATTTCACAGTTTATATTACTTTTTACCGGTTTCCCGGGGTTTGCAGCAGTTCGTCGGCAGTTGGAACATAGAAATTACAGGGAAGCCAGCACTTTGCATGAGCTCGTGTGTTTGCTTCCTTTCTTACAGGGCACTTGACAAGCTTTTTGCAGAAGTCCCATATCCCCGGGGCAGTCTAGTCCTTTTTGGGATGCAAACTCCCCCTTCAAAAACCATCCCCATTCATTCGGTGTGAAAAAATTTGGGGCGTTTAAGTTCGGGGCACTTCTCAAAGATGTCCCCCCTTGATAAGCAGCACGCTAATGTGAAGCTGCGTGCGTCTGGTGTGGGAGGAACTGTAAAACACTTTTAGTTCCTCGTTGTAAAAAGGTTTTTCCTTGCTTCATTGACTTTTCTTATACCCGAGGTGCGCCGTACAAAAGAACAACAAAACGTTCTAAAAACGTTTTGAGGGGTTTTTGGGGAACTTCTGCAACGGACAGGAAATTTCTGAAAAGCTGGTGTGACATCTCAAAAGATTTCCATATTTTCCCCAAATCTTTTTTTTTTTCCCCTTTTTTGGGCGAAGGGGGAAGGGTGTCGCATCCCGTAAGAAAGGAAAACCTCTTATATTGCGATTTTGTTTTCCCCAAAGAGCGCGAGTTTTTTTCGTGTCCCATGATATCTTTTTTTTTCTTCCATTCTCCAAAGCAAACCCCAAAAATAAAATGCCCCACAGTCAAAAATTTGTAAAAAAATTAAAAGCGGTTGACTATGTCTGATCCATAGTGAAAATAAAACTCTCTTTCCTCCAGATTTGGGCCACTCCATCACGTGACATGATGGGCCATCACCTCTTCAAAAAAAATCAATGAAACCATAATGGCCGGCCTCACTTTTTTGGGAATGAACAAAATTGATCCCACTTGGTCACAATTTCTGAAATAAAACTGTGTGCAGCGTGATTTGTGAAAAATGGAAAACACCCTGTTTTTGGGCTTGAAAAGAAGTCGTTCTTTTCCGTAATGGTGAAATACAAGACAAAAAAAAGTACAAAACAAAAACAAAATCTCCTGTGGGTTGCAGAACTTTTCCCAAAACCACTAAAGACGTCTTGCGTTATGTTGTACGCGCTACACGATGTAAAAAAGTAAATAAAGAAAGGGAAAAACCCTTTTTCTCCTCGGGAACAAAAGTTTAAAGTCTTCCCCCCCAAAGACGCCTGCGCTTCACATTCAGCGTGCGCTTTCAAGGAGGACATCTTTGGGGGAAATGCTGATACTTTTACGCCAAAACTTCTTTACCTAAAGAAAAGGGTGGTTCTTGAAGAATGGAGTTTGGCATCAAAATGGACTAGACTGCCGGGGATAAGGGGCTGCTGCAAGAGCTTGTCAAATGTTCGTAAAGAAAAAGGGTGCACCACACGATGCTCTGCTATGTGCGGGTTTCCCTGTACATTGTATTTCCAAATGCTGACTGAACTGCGCAAAACCCGGTAACCCCGTGTTAGAAGGGTTTTAAAAAGACTAAAAAAAAGTTAAAAGGTAAATTATTTAATATTTAAAAACTTTTTAATTTCTGATGGTTATTCATCTCGTTACACTTGTTTGCTCTTTTTATATTTTTTCTCCTATTTCGTATTCCCGGGTGAAAAAATTAATAACAAAGTCAATTCAAATGAAAAAAGTAAAAAAGAAGTGCTCAAATGTCCCGTTATTAGAAATCGCATAGATTTTTTTTTATTATAAAATCTTATTATTAATAGGATAGGTTTAAATTTTAAAATTTATCATGGGAAAATGGAAACAAAACACATTTTCATCAGGTGGCCATTTTTAATTGAAGGGATATTTTTTTTTGGGTCCTCCACTGAACCATTACACACCTTTAAAATTTTTGACCAGTGGCCCATTAAATCATTGCCGTATGTTCACATTCAAAATAGGAAAAAAACACTTTTTTTAAACATGGCGCCATTTTGAACGTAGTGAGATTTTTCTTGGCTCCCCATGTAAACCCTGCACAACATCTTGAGAGTACTTTTGCCAAGTGGCCCCCTTCCCATCATTATTTACCGTCTTTTAACATTCAATTTGGAGCTTATAAAGGGACCAATTTTTATTCTGGTGGCCTTTTGGATCGTAAGGGGTATTTTCTTGGCTCCCCCTTTTTTTCATTTTTGACTCTCAAGAAAAGTTTTTTCCAATGGCACTTCCTATAATTTTTGCCGTAAATTTTTCATAAAAAAACAGAAGATAATTTATACACCCTTTTCATTTATAACTCCATTTTGAAATTTTAGAGTTTTTTTCTTGGCTCCCCCTCTGTAAACTTTTTATTTTCTTAAGAAAAGCTTGTGCTAAGTGGCACCTTTTTATCATTATTTGCAGTCGTATATTTCAAAAAAAAGGGAAAAAAATACATTTTTTTTTAAAAGGCGGCCCTTTTGAAACGTAAGGGAACTTTTCATGGCTCCCCCACTGTAAACCATTTTTACATTAAGAAAATTTTTGCCAAGTAGCACCTTCCCAACATCATTTACCGTCTTTTACCTCAAATAGGTAAATAATATCCTATTCTTTCACGGCCCCCCATTTTGAATGTAAGGGACATTTTTCGTGGGTCCCCTTCCCTATCGCTTTTATTTTACCTTATGAACTTTTTTTTTAAATGAAACCCTTCCTACCATTTTTTGCCGTTTTATTTTGTGAACAGCTCAGACTATAAATGTAGCAAGGGTTTTTGACAGTGGGAAAATTGCTTTACAAAGCCGTGCTCTCGGGGACTAGTCTTCTTAAGATGATTTAGGTCATTATGAATTATTCCTCAAAAATTTGGAAAAATTTGAATAATGAAAATTGTCTGTAATTTGTAAAATTGTCTTACTTTCCCTTTTTTTAAACAGGTTTATTAACCTGCTTCCCTCTAGTAGGGAAACATTTTCTTCGACTTTCAAAATTTTTCGGCCAAGGGGGTACAAAAGCCTTAATGGAAACTTATCAGGCCCTGGAGATTTTTTCCTTTTTTTAAAATTCTTTAAGCACTCTCGCCTCTCGACTATATCTTGAAAAGGCATAAGCTCTCCGAAAATCGTCAGGAAATGGTGGGATGGGGTTTATCTTTCGGGGTGGGCTGTTGGAATGTATTAAAAAAAGTCTGAAAAAAACTGCTGCAAATGGCGATGCTGTTTTCTGTATTCCATTAATTCTACCTCAAAGGGGATGCGTCTAGATCTAGTTTTATTCGCACATAAGTCCAAAGGGCTTGAAGGATTTTCATACACAGAAGAGTTTATTTTTATTAAAATATATTGCTTGGTTTCAGGGATTTAAGTTTTTTTTAAATTGGGGACCTTAATTTGAAGTCAGCCCTTTCATTACAAGTCCCCTGTTTTTCCAAAGCTTATACTCGGTTTTTTTTCCTTTGAGCAATTTGTGTCCCGTCAAACCCTGAGGGGACTTTTTAGGATTACTGTAATTTTTTTGGGACTGTTATTAATAACTTGCGATAAAAATTTTGTGGAATTTCACACTTCATCATGTTGGGGCTTGGTTTAAAACAGTCCAAACAAATTTAATCAAAATTTAAGTTTAATAGATTTAAGTCTCTTTTTTTCCAAATTGAATCTTGAACGGTTAGCTTTCTTGTAGTTTTTTACTTTAATTTTGGACTATTTTTCAAGCTGATGGGAAGGGATCAAAAATACAGCTTGTTCACTAGGTTTACAAAATAGATAATCGGGATTGTTTACAAGTAGTATAAAATCGGAAAATTTTTGTTACTGTGGGAAATGATTAAATTTGGGCCCGGCTGAAGTCTTTATAATTTCAAATGGCAGTCACTACCTGGGAGTTGTGTTACATACTGGCTTTGATTTTTTTTGTTCCAGTGTTTAAAAGTTTTCTTTTGTAAGTAATTCAGTTACAGTTACGTTCTTGCTTGCGAAAGTTTTTTCTTTACAGTTACATTATTTATTCCAAAAAAATTTAAATTACAGTTACAGTTCTTTTTGAAGTAATAGTTACTTTTTTAAATTACTTTTTTAAAATTCATTACTAAAGCATGACGAAAAGATTTTTTTTTCTAAAAAAATTTTCACAAACTGTTTTTTGTACAATTATTATATATTTTATAACTCAGGCTTTTAGACTAAATCCTTTTCCACTACTACCATTATTAGGGGTCCAGGGGTTTCGCAAACAGCAAAAAATTTCATTTCTTAAATACCTGAAAAATGTTCTTCATACGGTTTCATGGGTCTGATTTAAAAAAAGCAAATTGAAACCGCCTAAAAAGGGCAAAATTTTCCATTTTTGTATGAAAACATGAAATAAGCTTTTATCATTTTTTTTCCGCCCAATACCAAGCTAACCCTTTTATGTATTAATTGCAGAAAAACCGCAAAAATTCATTGTGACCCTTTTCCCTAAAAAAACCATTTGTCGTGTTTTTTATGTCTTTTCTGCTTTCCTCATGCCGAAAATTATTAAATTTGATTTACCAAAATTTAATCGCACAAAAAGGCACATTTTTTGTATGTTTTTAAAAATACGAAAATGCAAAAAGCTAATTTTAAATTTTAATGACGATTATTTTTCAAATTAAAAAAATATCTTTTTTGGACCCCTACTCAATGGAAAAAAAACCTTTTTTTTATAATTTTTTGTTGTGAAAATAAAATTTTAAAAAAAATAATAATTATAATAATAAAAATAATAATAAAAATAAAAAATATAAAAAATGTAATAAAAATAATAATATTCAATTCATTTTATTTCATAAAACACTATTTCTTGTTTTTATCTCATGAAACCCACAAAACCCCTTTGCGGGCTTTTTCTGTGGAAATAACAAAATCAATAAATAAAACAAAACAACCGTAGAGGAAAGGAACATTATGAAAAAACATTAAAAAATCACAATCATTAAATAAAAAAATCAAGTAGAATACCGTTACTTAAAAAAAAATGAGACACAACCAACGCCGTTTTTTAAATTCAAGGCATTTCAGAAACCTAAAAGAAAAATTGCTAAAGATGATTACAAAAACAAGGGTTAGCAAAACAGTTTTGGGAAAAGCCTCAATTGGAAACAAAAGCCCTTTTTTTTTGTTCTTGACCTCGGAAATTTTTTTTAAATTTTAAAAATTGATCAGGGAAATTTTTTAAAAAACTCGGGACTAAAAACCCTAGGCGCCTTTGACGTATTTATTATTACTTCTAGGAACTACAAATTTTTGTTTTCCTGACTACGTGTCCATTTGTATTTCTTCACAAGAATTCTATAATCATTTTTAAAGTAATATTTTATTAACAGTTGGTACGTGAAAAGGCCGTCAACTGGCAGAAGGTTGCAAAAGAGGTATGTCTCCCGAGTCGACAGAGTTTGACAATTGCGAGGTCTTATTTCGCGTAAAAGCTTATTTTGTAGTACTCGAATTTTATTTAAGTGGCAGTCAGTGGAATACCTCCACGCTAGTAGACCATAAGATATAATAGATTCTGCAAGAGCGATATATACATTACGCAACACTGAAAATGGTAAATATAATAATAATAATATAATAATATATAGTAATAATAATAATAATAATAATAACCATAATAATAATAATAATAATAATAATAATAAAACAAAAAAAAAGGCGCCATGGCCCCGTCCTCCTTTTTCTCTTGAAGTGTCATCTCTCAAATATAATAATAATTAATAAAAATAATAATAATAATAATAATAATAATTAATAATAATAATAATAATAATAATAATAATAATACAGATGATGCAACCACCAACCCTTGCTAATGAAAATATTGCAAAATTAGAAAATATAGTTTTTATTAGTTTTAACGAAGTAGCATAGAGGGTGAAACCAAATAATCCACCAACGCGACTAAAAACAGCGTTTGCGAAGCTTCCTAGTCTAATTGGATGAGCGACTGACCCCTCAAAAAATTTGGCTCAAATGTTTATTTTTTTACTTTTTTTTGTCTGTTTGTTCGCACTCGAACTGGAAAACGGCATATGCGATCTTGATGAAAATTTGATCGGACTTTTATAATCTCTGAATTAGACTTGCCACGTTTTTGGGTACAATCGATCAAATATTTCTTATGAATATCGTACTTTTTCGACTTTTTTTTCGATTTTTAATGAGATAATTTTCGTGATATTTAGCAAACGGCTACTTCGATTTTGTTTGAAACTTTATGGGAACGTTTAAAATTACTAAAATTTTTATATGTTATCATTTTACAGACATTTGAACAAATATTTCTCATAGAAATCGTACTTTTAAGTTTTTTTCCCCGGGTCCATAATACGAAAATTTTCGTGACATTTGGGCCGATTCTGACCAAACTGGTAGGGCTACAACGTTCATATTTTACATTGACATTAAGATTATGGTGATGTAGGCCTAGTGTCCTTGAAAGAAAAAATTAAAAATGCGGGTCAAAATTCATAGTAATAAGGTTTTAATGATAAGGCCTTTACAAGTATATAATTACAAGTTATACAAGTAACCATAGAAAAGTAATAATCCCAACTTAAAACTTAAACATTGGACAGAAATATTTAATAAAAAGCTCATCAATCAACGCGATTCAAAAAAGCGTTCGCGAAGCGGCCTAGTAGAATCAAAGGTATTGTTTATCTATTGCAATTTTTCGTTGCAACTAGGCTAGCAGTTGTTTTGGTATTGTTGTCATGTTGACCAAAACAAATTCAGAAATAGGAAAGCAAGTTGAGTCAGCAAAAAAACTCGTTCCATACTAAAAATACCAAAAAAAACATCAAAAAATTTAAAAAAATTGTTTTTAGTTTCAGACGTTGTGATATATTTTAATTTTATTTTATTACTGAACTGTAAACAAGCATGGTTGGCAAAAGTAACTGTTAAAAAGTAACTGAAAACTGAGTATAATTACTTTTAAAATAATTCAGTTACAGTTACAGTTACCTTTAAAAATAAAAGTAATTGAAATAGTAATTCAATTACTCAAAAGAAAACTAATTACTTTTACTCAATTACTTTTACTCAGTTACTTTACAACACTGTTTGTATCCTGAGGTGCGGTCCACGTCACTTGAGGCAAGTTGAAGTCGCCACACAGTAGCAAACTATCCTGAGGTCGTAGCGAGGACTGCACACGGGACAGTGATACATGGAGTTCTTCCAATAGATCTAGAGATATTGGTGGAGGCAAATAAACACATCCAACAAAAAGACTAAATGCACCTGGGAGTTTCACTTCAACCCAAATAATTTCACATTCTTCTGACTCGAGATCCACACGCCGTTTGAAAGGAAAATTCGAGTTTACCGCTGTGAAAACACCACCTCCTCTTTTCAATTTAGCCTGATTCATCTGTTTACGATCCTTACTATGAACAGAGAACTGAGAGCTGTCAAGCACCTCACTGTCAAATATATTATGGCTTAACCATGTTTCTGTAAGACATATGATATCAAACTCACTGTGGTCAGAGAAGTAAATATTGAGATCAATGAGTTTGATGCCACCTATACTTCGTGTGTTCATGTGGTATAGTGTCACACTATTTGCTGTGTTAATGTTGTCAAGAAGAGGAACGCTGGCCAGCTGATGTCGACCCTTTGGGCCGTTTAACTTCAATGTCCCCAGACATCAGGATCACACACATAACATGCAGAACTAGCAAGGATAGGCCTACTCTACGGCCAGACCGCACGTTTTCTCTTGTCAGTAGACCGTTGTGACCTAGTCATCGGGGGTGGGAGGGGAGGAAGACCAGCTGCCCCCATAGGCAGAGAAAATTTAAAAAGCCGTGTCGAGAAATGGACAATCACTTTTTGATGCTGTAGTATCTTGCTGGACAGTACAATGCTTACTCCACCCGGATGTACAAAACAATAATACCCGCAGAAGGTGAAAAATGAAAGTAAGATTCTTCACACAATGGGCAATAGAAGTTGCCTTGGCTTTGGTCCTCGAAGATACTCTTTTCTATTATTTGGAATGCCAATCAACCATTTAGCCATGCTCAAATGCTCAAATGTGTCAAAAAGTAATCATGAAGCATTGTTTCCATGGTAAACGCAGCTTGTTTGACAGCAGTTTGTATGATGAAAAATATTCTGAATTTCAAACGCTCATATAAATTAAAATACAAACGGTATGTACTCACTAAACAACCACAACATACCAACCTTTTCACTGAATCTACTAATATAAAAATCTTATAAAACAATATTAACAAGTACACGAAAAAAATACACTTGTTAGCTGAAATGAAATGAAATGTTAGCTGCAATAGCTGGAATCTGTTCTGGACTGCAATCTATAACTCTGAGGAGTTGGACCCAGGGGTTTTCTACCGTAATCGACTCGGTTGTAAATGATCGACCCAGTTGAGGGCGATATCGTTGCGATATAATCCGTGGACAACCGAGTCCGACTCGGTTAGATATGTATAAAATGGCGGATGACAAGCCTTGGCCTACACGTAAACACAACCGATTATTAACTTTCTCAAACGAATAACAATAGTATGCTCAAAGAAAACTACCTCTAGTAAGGGCCTACCCCTGAGAGTCCCGTGCGTTCCCTTTTTTCATAAATTATACCATTTAAATCCAATTTCTCCCCGATTGGAAATTTAAAACACACATCTATGTCATTTCGAATATTTGACACTGACTGTGAATCATTTGTTCACATTTGACCGTCCACTGCCATGTAAATCATACCTTTCGACCTCGACGGAGTCGGTCCCGTGACAGAGTTGAATCCGTGAAGTTACTGAATAGGGTCCCTGGACCCTCATTCTATAACTTACAGTGACAACTTGTCACGTGAAATGAAGTGAGAATCCCGTTGGTATTCTGTAACGCATTTTTAAAGTTGTCATTTGTTTCACGTGAGAAGGTCACGACAAAAAGTTTTTGGGAACTTATCACAAAGCTGTTAAAGCCAAGGGGTATTAAAAAACAATGCTAAAACTTTAAAATTTTATTATACTGTGCTGTTTTTAAAACCCTTTCCCGTTGTTACTTTTTTCACTTTTTAAGTTTTTGTTTTTTTTTTTTTT